>CM067363.1:59427813-59530313 GCA_034401795.1 Chaetoderma sp. LZ-2023a | reverse complement strand
GGGTGGAGCTGAACTAGAGATGGGCGGGCATATCTAAAAATGAAAAGGTCCATTTTCATTCTTAACAAGCTCATGCTTTGAACCGTGAACTCTCAGAATCTCTTTTTCAAGTTATGTATACAGGTACGTTTGAACATATTTTGAAACTAATTTGACATGGTGCTGCTGTGCGTACGGCAGCAACATCCCTCAATCAAATTAGTTTCAAATTAGTCAACAAAATGCTGAGCAAACAGTAACTCCATCAAAAACATATAATTCGTACACTTGACAGACTCTTCCAGCTTCACGACTACGTATTATTTGTCAACTATGATTCCCATGTCAGCTGACATGTGACGTAATTAATTATAAAGGCATATACTGTACACTTGCTTGCTCGCTCGCTCACTCGCTCAATATGTAATTAATTACAGATGGGATCCATACATTGTAGCAGTGTATACAGGCCATGCGTGCCGATATGTGAAGGATAAATGATACGTTAGCACGGTTTTTTTCACTATCGATGATACTCAGTATGTTCTTCGGAAATGGAATAATCGATGACATAACGAGCGGGTGAGACATTCCTCTGTATTCTGGACTAAGAATAGCTGAAGTTATTTTCAAATTAATCACACAAGTCTTATAGTCACAAGTTATAATTAACGTGATGGATACTGGTTTATGTGAAGACGGGTCGAGCGACTGCTGGATGATTCACAAGTCCCCGCCTTATGTCATTCTAAGATACTGCATTGGCAGGTGCCACTTTTATTCCAAGATCTTACGCAGACACTGCAACGAGTTGGTTGGAGATGCGCGTCACCAATCCTATGTAATTAACTATTGACCTGGCATTAGGTTTATGTTCCAATATGCCCACTATGCACTGCAGAGTAGAGCATTAGTTATATGCGCAATCTGTCAGGCAAAAGAACACCTGTTATCCTTTGAAGCGACGCAAGCTGCGCTTTCTTTAAAAAAAAAGCACCCATAGCAATAGTCATGGTGCGTCGTGAGTGACAGCTGATACACAATCTGATGTGTTGTCTTATAAACAGTCATCCTCAGAAAAGTAAGCGATTTGGAATTGTAATGTTTTATATACGTGAGCATTCGATATCAAACAATCAATCGAGCTCATTTGTATCCAGGTGTCCTATGGGGCTAGTTCTTATAATTCAACAGGTAATATAACAGGTTTTCTTAATGGAATATTTTAATTCAATATTCCTAGAATGCGTAGGCATCCACAGATTCTCGCAACCTCATTCAATACTTCTGACAGATTAAAACAAATCTGAGATTTTTTCATCCGTAGACAATGGTGTTCGCCTTCTGACAACCTGAGGCGCGGGTGAGGATTTCAATCGATACAAAGGAGACGCCATTTAGAGCTTGCTCTTGTTAACGTTAATTCTAACGTTATATTCTTACATGTATGAAATCAATGCAAGAAATAGGGGGACTATTTTGGAAGTGATTTGCATGGACATCTCTCCAATCAGGTTAGGCGCAAACTATGTAACAGCTCTCATGATTTCGCTGTCATGAGATTCTAGTTGTTCGGATTTGAAATAATCAGTCATCATTTGAAACGCAATGAACTTTGCAGTGCATAGTGGGCATATTGGAACATAAACCTAATGCCAGGTCAATAGTTAATTACATAGGATTGGTGACGCGCATCTCCAACCAACTCGTTGCAGTGTCTGCGTAAGATCTTGGAATAAAAGTGGCACCTGCCAATGCAGTATCTTAGAATGACATAAGGCGGGGACTTGTGAATCATCCAGCAGTCGCTCGACCCGTCTTCACATAAACCAGTATCCATCACGTTAATTATAACTTCACTAGGATGGTCTTTTTCCCTTGCATTTTTGTTGAACAAAAGAGTGGCCCTTTTTGCCAGCTCTTTTTCTCCGCTTCGGCATTGAAGGCATTTTCATGTGACGGAGGCCCGCGTGAGGCTCTTGCGTCTCGCATGAGTGAGATATCCTGTGACGGAGGCCCGCATGAGGCTAGTGCCTCTCGAATTATTAAGTAGCATCTAGGTGTCCAGAGCCCGCACGAGGCATATCCCTCTCGTAACATCAGGAGTCTTTTACATTTGTGTCATGAAGGTATGATAGCTTATATTAAGTTAACCTCGTTGTGCGGATGCCTCCCTTGCGGGGATACCTCTGCAGAATTACGAATCCGTGTGGTATCTCCGGCGACCCCACGTGCAAAGTACATTAGCTAGTTCTACTTGATGTATTATAGTATATGCTCATTTACTGTCAAACAATCTACCCTTGTTTGACAAACTGTTATTTTTCTTTATATACATATATATCATTCTCTATAGTTAAATTGATATGGAAAGACATACCGGTGACACAAATAGTTGGGCTGACACCGTGCAGTTCAATTTTAGCGGCAATGGTCGCATCGCCCCACCGGAACAATTGATTTCCACCGGCCTTAGGAACCAGTCTATGTATTTCTCGGAGCAACGTCCTACGAGATCCGGAACCCCGAGACTTGGAGCTAACCAGCCCCCAACGTTTGTTGTGCATGAGTGGTGTGGCGGGCGGGTACTTAATGCCGGAACGACCAGACTATAGCCCGCGAGCTACTATACTCAGAAATTGTTGATCGGAATGATCATACCTATTATGGTGGATCCAAGACTTTCGGTTCGGAGTAGGGACGTAAATAAAAAGAATTTGAGAGACTCTGTCTATTCTCATAACGGGTGTGCAGGATCCTCCCATGTTAAATTTTGAAAATGGGATGCTTTGAGATGCCTTCTCCTGCATTATGAATAACACAAAGTATTTTAGTTTTATTTCGAAAATGTATCAATAGCATTGACATATCCAGAACATGTTGACGGCATGTTCACCTGAGTGTGATCGAGGTGTCATCTCCCAGAAAAATGGGGAACCTAAATGCCACCCCCACCACGAAGCCATCTGCTATTTATGCATGTAAAATGGACCTTTATCTATGAAAGTAATCATGCTTTACATATTTTCATACTATAAAATGAAAAACATCTATTTGAACATCATCTGTGAGCATCCATGTAGGTCTATGTCTACCAGCAAGGTAGGAACCGGGTCAACACTACAAACGCGCGGACGCCAAATATCTGAATAACCATCTTAAATTAAAATTGTACGACACACGTGTGCCCATGAACTTGTGGCGGCCTGTCTTTAGCGTCGTTTGAATAATTATTGGCATCGGGAGGAGAAATAGGAGTACTAAGAAAATAGATCACATATCTGTAGTTTGCTTGTATTCGTCTCACATCGTCGGGTAACGGGCACAGTACAACAGAAATCAAGATGACGACAGATATTACAACTTAATTTCCTAATGACATAATACAACATAGAAATCAAGATCACGAAGGATATTATAACTTCTATTTTTTCCTAAAAAATACCCTTGATATAAGCCATGACAATTTTGAGAACACGCTAAATAAGTGTTGTCATAAGAATACCGCCAAATTAAGCAATTTGTCGTGTTGTGCCATCACTCATTAGCCTAGTCGAAGATAACATAGCGTAGTTACAAGAACAACATACGTTCATGGCAGAAATAGTGCTTGGTCAAGATTATTAGAAAACCTTGTCAGAAAATGCAGAGAATGGACCTTTCAGGCTTTAGCCATGTCCCGCCCATCTCTAGGTAAGCTCCACCCACACCTCGCTCGTGTTGGGATTGATCGATCTCTGAACACCCTGACTATCAATTTCTAAAAAGCTACACATTTAAGCTGTTGAATATTTTGAAACCAATTTGACTGGGTGTTGTTGCTGCCTAAGGCAGCAACAGCGCCCAGTCAAATTAGTTTCAACATAAATCAACAGCATGTTTATTAAATAGCAAAGAATTACAAAGACATACACTTCATACAACGTGTCGGAGTATTTGAGATTCGGTGACGGCAGATATGGAACCCTTTGTGACGTAATGATTGTGACGTCATCATACACGCGCTGAACTGATTATGACGTCATACGAGGTCAGATGATAGATGGATACTCTGGAAAGGTGAATAATCTATTGCCTGTAGTCAAGCAACCCCCAAACCCAACCCAAACCCAAACAAAATATAGTGTACAACAACTTACTTTCGTGAATATGTTTTGATATTTAATACCATATGGCGGAATATTGACAAATGTATAGTCTGTTATCCCCTTAACTCGGCAACACCTTTCTACTATGACTGGGATAGATGTAATGTGTTTAAAAACGAGTAGATGTAGTGGGCAGTTAGATTATTCTGTCAGTTGTTTGGGTGTATTTAAATGGGGTATCACCGTTCTTAAGGGGCATCCGCCCATATCTATTAGTTTTAAAAATTCTCCCCTCCCCTAAATGATTAGAAGGACGGAGAGCTAGATACGATTTAGCCACGTTGAAGTTGTAACACACAGAGACATGTGAATTCTCCTGTACTAAGAGCCGATTTCAGCGATTCTGAGTGGTAACAGAGCATACGTAGTTGTCTTCCAAGTTAAATGTGGGGATTGCTTTTAAAAGGGGATGGGTGTTTTGCAGGAGAGATTTAGGGTGGTGTCCCTTTGAATCGAATCTGCCACTGACTATCACCGCGATCTTTGAATTGGTTATGGAGCTGGGGATTACATATTAGGCGCAATTGAATAACAAGTTAAATGCCATTGCCCCGTGTTTCTGATTAACACTGTGCGAAAATAGTGCATCGCTAATGGAATTAATCAAAGACAAGATTTGGCAATCACATTTTCCTTATCCCAGGTATAGGAAAGGACACGACGAGCGGAAATCCATTAACTATTTTGATCCTGGAGTCACAGAATCCGACTCTAAAATCGTAAGTAAGATGTTGAATATGTTGACGCTAATTTGACAGTGGCTATGCTGCTGTGATGGGCAGCAACATATTCAAGTCAAATTACGTTCAAAATATCAATACAAATATGTATCACGTCGTAAAGGATGTTTGTGTCTTGTGCTCAACAGGTGTATTCGTTATAATTGTGATGGTGTACAGTGCTCCGTGATTGTAGTAATGAAAGCAGCACGCGGCTGCAATCAGTCCTGCTTCTTCTTTGGTCTCTGTTTCTTGTCCCACACCAATAATACGTTGCTCCCTCAGGTTCTTCCCTATCGTATTCAATATACAATGCCTAAGATTAAGGTGGTATACCTTTGGGAACATGATATTGTTATTCACAGTCAAATCACTACGATCTTCATCACAAAGGACTTGATAAACCTTTCAATCCAGTTTTACAAAAAATGCCTTTGGAGGCGCGATATTCTACAGTAACAGAAGCGTGGAACCCGCGCCATTGTAGCGACATAACCCATATGAACAATACAATATGTTAAGTTCCTGACGATGGAATAATTATATTTACAGAAATTTCATTCTTCCCATGAAAGCAGAAACATTTAGGCAACCTCGCTATAACACTTTAACCGTCGTACCCGCCAAACTGCTTCTACAGTGGTCTTGATAATTGACTATTTTTGAAAAGTTACGACTGGAATAACTGGCTCCATAACCGAGCCAGTCATCCCAGTAGCACACTTTCTAAAAAACAGTATTCTCTTGTTTCCAGTGGTCCTGTTTCAAAAACAGTATTCCCATGGTCTGCAAATGGATATTTTCTGAGAGCGCCCATCTTTACCTAAGATCCGCCCATGCTTTGCGCGTGTTTTGATAGGTTTATATACTTTGAATCTCGAGTTCACAGCATCCTAATTTCATGGTAAATATACAGATAATATGTTGGACATGTTTGAATCTAGTTTGATTTGGGGGAGGTTGCTCTCTAAGGCAGCAATAACGGACAGTAAAGTTAGTTTCAAAATACTCAACGGAACGTTTAATAAATGGTAGGACATACAATTCGTACAACAGACGGACTATTCCAGGTTCATAGCGGAGTATTTCTAGCAGTTCGTATTGTAACGTCAGCCTGCATGTGACGGAGTTGATTGTGACGTCATATATATGACTGGCACCGCGGATTCATCGATTCCAGAAACACTGCGTAAGGTGGCGCAAGATATAAAATAAAAAAGTGTTGTGATCGCTCACGAAATCGCAGTGCAAGATAAATCTAAACTACACTTGGAATTTCTTTATAAATAGCCTCAATCGGCTAAACGAGTGTTTCTGACCCGGAACATACATGGAACAGCCCCTGGGGTGGAAAGTCCTATTCTAACAAAGTGCACGTCACCGTGAAAAGAAGGGAATACATATAAATAGTAATTCAGTGGTTGAAGCGAAAATTGATATTGGTCATTGTCAACATGGCATCGTCAACAGTTCGGCGTATAGGACACTCCGTATACAGAGAAATGGCTTGGAGTCTTGAAAATGGCCAGCGTCTTCTGTGGTCTTTGTTTCTTGCCCTACGACAATAATACTTTGCTGCCTCAGGCTCGTCTCTATCGTATTCAATATACAATGGCTAAGATTAAGGTGACATTCCCATCACGTATGTTACTTAAAATCCATTATTTAACCCTCTAATGGACAAATCCCTGAAAAAGTAAATTTCTTATGATATAAATTTTATTCTGGTGACTATTTTGAAGCAACATGCTTCAGTCATATTCATTTCAAATTATTAAACAGTTTTCCTGCACGGTTGCCTTGAAAATGAGATATGGGAAATGTATCGGTGAAACCGCCAAGCAGAGTGTTGACAGCAATGATACCATCCTTTATTGTCAGTAGTCGTTTGCGAGGCTTGGTTAATATGGTTAGAATGATGCCACTTAGGCACGTGAGCAGTTACAACCAATCATCGTGCGCTTCATAATGTAGTTCTATTCACGATGGTCCAAGCACATTCCTCGTTCTACACACCTACGTGACCCCACGCCTACTAAGTAATGCACGAGTGTGTATTCGTGGTAAATTGTTATTATTTTACTCATCGCTCGCCCACTCGTTCGCATGCAAGCCGCTCGCTCTATCGTCTGTCATGAGACAGGAAAACATCAGGATTGATTGAAGAAAACCAGGATCGATGTGGGAAAAGCAGGATCGATGGAAAACCGAGATGTGAGGGGAGGCAACCAAGATATGTGGTATATACATATAAAGTGTACCCAGCAATGTATCCTTTTCGATGCTATGAATGTTACACGCACATAATTTCTGAACTAATGTTTACTAGAAAACATGAGCTCTGTGGCCAAAGTGTTTCTTTAAAGGATAAATCCCCTCGCATTACACAAGCTATTCACGTCATAGAATAAGCCATACATAAACTGCGCATGGTATAATTAAATGCATGTCTTACCTGCAAAAAAGGTATACGGTTTTAAATTTCTGCATGCTGGTGTACTTCTTCTGTTTCTGAAAGCTGGCATGATATACGTTTCAATCAATCGGAAAAATCCATCGACTTTCCGCTTCGGTATATACACGCAATCGTCTTGTAGGAACAGCTTCAAGTCAAATCAGTTTCAAAATATTCAACAGGATAATTATTACATGGTAATGAATATATTACGTCTTCCCTACATGGCATCACATACTATCTCGTTAAGAGACAATATGGCTGCGCCTATAAACAACATCATTGCAATGCTCATAAACTAATTTATATATAAATATGGGATCACAGCTGAAAGTGAACAATATAGAATCTCTACGCCATAAGCTAGCAGCGAACGCGAAGCTTGAGAGGAGATTAGTATCCAGTAACCCTTTTTTTTACTTATCTTTGTGAAGAAAATCTAAATATGTCCTTACCAAATGCCCATTTCAGGCCAAAAGAACACACTTACTGAACATTTATAAATATCTAATGGCTGGCTCGGTTTAACCCGATCTTGTGTCAATCGCATTGCAAAGCGCCGACAATGATACTTACATCAATGAACCATTTACTAGCCAAGATTCTCCAATAAAATTAAAATGTGTGCATGCCTTGAGAAGGGTATTCGTTGTAAATTTACCACTGATTAGCATTCTGTTGTCCTGCATATGGGCATTCGTCAATAGCATATGCCTTTTTGACCGGCTACGTCATTAACTGGTTAGTGGTAAATAACATTCAACTTGTACACACTCAGTGGGCATGTGCAAGTCAGTAATTCCAATGCTAAGTTTCTTGGCCGGAGGAAAATGAGAAATCCTCAAGATCAGTACATAGGCCGACTTTATCGTCTTGACCATTAACGGCTTGGTACAGGCTGGCTTAATGAAATCCCATCCTATGGCGACTACGCCTTTCTACTATAAAGGAGGACTCTCCTGAGGTACCCCCTGGCTCTACTGTGGCCATGCTTTAACGACCCACGGCGCTCATATAAGTACCTTTTACTATATGCAATGTGTAAGGTTGCAAGCACTTTACCATTGTATAGTTGTAAACACTACATTGATTAGTGGGCATCTTGTTTTCAGGGCACAATTCCCCAAAGCAGAGTCTTCGATGAGGAAATTGTGGAATCTCATTGTGCTCTGTCCCCTTGATGTAGTAAATCACAACTCTGATTGTCACATGATTGCTCGTACGATGCACATGGGAAAGCTAAATGGCATTATACCCAGACTCTCCAACCAAGCCAAAAAACTGGGTTGACAAATACACGCGGGTCTCATAAAATGAGATGCCACCCGGCTGTAGTCATGAAATGGAATGGAGACCGTTTTTTGCGAAAGTGAACTTTAAGCGGGATTCATTAGATATGCATGATGAGATGTTTACCAGATTTGAGCTAAAATCGGGAGTTAAGGTCTGTTGTGTGTGCATGCCCTCCAATGCGGGTATATTGGAAACAAAGATGTACTATATGTGCTTGCAAATTATTATGACGTTCAGAAACAATTATCTATCTCCTCTGGCCCATACCTTTCTCGCTCGCACCTCAATCCCCCCCACCCCCACCGCACCCCTCTATCTATCTCCATCTATATCTATCTATCGCCATCTATCTCCCTATCACACTCATCCTCTCACTCGCACTCCTGTGTCACATCAAGGTATATACCGCAAATAAATATGTTCACATTGCGCCCTATACCCTGCATCTAGCATGCTAGACTCTCACTCATCCCCATAATTACCGAGTCTTATCCATGTGGTCATCTGCTTATCCTCCACATGTAATGAAACAAGAATACGAACACTAGACAATGGCTTGCATGCTGCGATCTTTCAGCACAAATGGTTTATTACATAAACGTATTACCATAACTGACTTGGAGTTATTATTAAGTTTAACTTTCTTTCCATAGATTTGGGGTGATTTGTCGTGTTGATAACAGTCCGCTACTGTTAGTTAAGTCAAAAACACGAAACAGCAAGGGGTCGATTCGCCATCTAAATCTGAATGAGTGTACCTATAGTTCTCAGAGTTTAGCAGAGCAAAAACATTATCATGATTGAGGAAAATCTAAAGATAAAAATCAACTCAGACGTGGTTGTAAATTACCTGGATATTTTCTACAAAATGAGCAGATTTTAGACGTCAATTGACGTAGTTCAAAATACATTATATAAAGCTAAATATCCCAGAGCATAAGTGGCGATTTGTAAAATGTGTGTTAATATCGGCAAGATGGCACATTCATCAACCCCTGCATTCATGGTCATCAACGCGTATCTCTCTAAAAAAAACCACAGCCTCCCCACCACCGCAGCCATCCCGGTAGCCGCCCCTATACCACCTCTCTCTCTCTCTCTCTCTCTCTCTCTCTCTCTCAGTCTCCCTCTCTCTCTCTCTCTCTCTCTCTCTCTCTATCTCTCTCTCTCTCTCTCTCTCTCCCACCTCTTATCTACTGCATATTCTAATTACATTTTGCTGATAATATAACAGATTGATTTGAGAGATAGACATTGCTGTCTTTGAAGTCAGTAAACTCCTTCAATCAAATGCCACCAAATGTGACTATATTCATTGTTAAGCCACTTAAAGTAAATCAGATATTTCTCCTTTGTTCAGAATAAATTGTGTGAAAGATTTTGCAATATATAGTCCTATCACCTAATATTTCGATCAGCACAGAATATTATACTATTGGCATGACAGGATTACCACAAGTGTAAACTAACTAACATTTTATCTGCGACATTATGTATGTATTAATAGCTGTCTGTCATGGCCATTATGACGTATTGCGCGGTGTACTGGCCATTGGTTCCAATGTGCTAAAAGAGCACGAATCCGTAACCATTGAAGAGAAACTCAAAACATACCAATCACAGTTCTTCTGCAAACGGGTGTGCTGGACCAGAAGTGGCGGAGACTCATCTTAGAGAACATCTTGGCTCAGGAGGCACAGAAAAGAATGCTGGTTCAGAATTATCGGTCATACGAGAACCAGAGACGGGGAGAATTATAAGATCAACTCGCCAAACCAAAAGGAGCTAACTCGTCATATCATTCAGAATTCACCTTTCCAGAGTACCCAGCCATCATATGACGGCATAATGAACTGCGTGGCGTGTACAATGACATCATAATGAATGACGTCATGAATGACGTCGATAAGTACGTCACGAACGCATATTTGATGACGGTCTATGGGCTGTTGTACAAATTGTTTGCTTTTACTATTTAATAAATATTCGGTTGAATATTTTGAAACTAATTTGACTGGGCGCTGTTGCTGCCATAGGCAGCAACAGCACCCAGTCTAATTAGTTACAAAATATTCAACAGCTTCCCTGTATAGTTTTCAGGAAATTGATAGCTAGGGCATTCGGTGATCGATCAATCCAAACACGGCGAGGTGTGGGTGGGGCTTAGCTTGTGATGGGCGGGGCATAGGTAAAAATGGAAAGGTCCATTAGCTTGATAGAGGAGGAGGTCAGGATGGGAAATTCCTAAGATAAAACAAGTACATGAATGCCCATATGCCAGTATAACGTGAGAGCTACCATCTGAAAGCATCTACCTCTTCAAAACCTTCCTAGCGGTGCACCGCACATACCTCTGGAATAACGCTGGCTAACTGAACAGAGGTGTGTTTCTACACCACACACGAAATCCTATTTCGCCTCTTGGAAAAAGGATATAGTGGCGATAATTACGTACTTATAACACATGTATCGCCTATCCGTCATTTCTACCGACGTCCCACAAATCAACGTTCACATGAGAACCTTTGGCTGGTAACACCTTAGACATACAGTTGAGCCGGATTGGGCTACCATTACACCAAGAGACACCGCATATTAAACAGCGAAATACTGAATGAATTATTTGAATAAATATATAACCTTAGTTTCGGGAAATCCGCCATTACGACGGGGTATTTTAAATATGCATAATTAACTCAATACATAAATTACGTAAATTAGCCTAGGTTACTTATGATGTATGCCTAAAATACTATTATGATATGAACGTACCTTTCCATTTTTAGCCATGCCCCGCCCATCTCTAGCTAACCGCCACCAACACTGCGTTCGTGTCTGCCTGACTATCAATTTCCAGAAAACTATACATGTAAGCCACTTAATAATTTGGAACTAATTTGACTGGTCTCTGTTGTTACCTATGGCAGCAACAGAATCCTGTCAAATTAGTTTCAAAATATTCAACAGCATGTTTATTAAATAGTGGAGAGACATACAATTCGTACAACGTGTCGGAATATTAAAGCCTACGAGTTTAAGACAGGACATGTATACTCATTTATGACGTAATGATGATGACGTCATCCGGCATGCCGCTTAGATGATAATGGCGTCATATGATGTCAGATTGATAGATGGATACTCTGGAAAGTTGAAATTCCTAATATAAACGGCTTAACACCTTAAAGCGCCTTACATCGCCTCAAATGCTATTCAAATCATTTACGTCGTTCACGATCTGGACTTTTTCGTGAAACTGGAATTCTGCAGCCCAAGAGAAGAAAGACACTTTTGTAAATTTACCACAGAAAAATCAGTTGCCCTGCAAATAGATATTCTTGAAGACCACTGCTAATGAGCCTATTTAAAAGCCATATTAAGCTACGTCAGGGGATGGGTGGATGTCGCTAGGAGCAGGTATGGTATGTTAATTGCAAATTTCCGAAGTAATTATAAGCAAATATAATTAAATAATTAAATGTGTGTTATTATTATTCATGGGGTTGGGTTGGGTTGCGTTATGGAATCCACGATATATATATATATATATATATATATATATATATATATATATATATATATATATATATATATATATATATATATATATATTGTATTGAGATACTGTTGGTGTTGATGACATATCCTATATAAGTGGTTACTGTGGCAAAATGTGTAGTGCGGTCGTCATTTCTGCTGGCCTTATCAATGGTAAAAATTGAAAATAAACGCAATAACAGGTTACTATGGACAAAATCTAAGTGCGGACGTCGTGGAAAGCTGCCTATGTTTATCACTCTACACATATCGTGTTTGTTTTTTAGCTAAACGCTCTACGGGGTTAATATGGTCAGCATTTTAGTGCGACGTGGAAGAAAGCTGTAGCTTACGTTGATGTTTACCTTATTTACGGTTTACCCTACCCCTCCCTTCCTCCTCCACCCTCCCTCCCTCATACCGTACCTACCCTCCCAAAATTTTCCCACCTCCCCTCACCTCCCCCTACCTTCCCTCCGGCCCGTCCTCTCTACCCTCCTACACCCCCACCTCCCGTCCCGCCACCCTCTCTCCCTCCCTTCTACCCTATTTACCATCTCCTCACTTCCGCCCCTCTCACCCCTTCCACCCCTCCCTCTTTCCCCACCCCCTTCATCCTTCTATGCCACATATTAAGTATTTCTATGTGACTAGTTCTGCAATCCTATGCCACTAGTTATATGCGAATATGCGAACGTAGTTAGTAGGGGCCAGGGGTCAAGTATATCTTCAAGCTAAACACAGATGTGCGGACGTGGTTAGCCGAGACGTCGCTTCGCTAGTATCAAGTGTGTCTTCAGACAACCACAAATATGCGGACGTGGAATGTGGAATGCGGGGACTCAAGACACAGAGAGTGAGTGTATCGTACATGGCGTGCAATCGCATCAGCGATTTCATGCAATATGGTGTATGGATATCATTCTACAAATATGGCAAAGGCGCACGAGAGGAACACTGAATCGGTTACAGTGTACTATCAAAAAAGTAAAATAAATAAAAGGAGGTTAGTAAAATAAATGTATCTTTATTATATGCATATAAGCTAATTCCACTCCCATCCCACAGAGTAGTAGTACTTCAATCATTCCCACGTAACCTCTCACACCCACCCACATTCCATCCCTCGCTAACTCATTCTCTCCGTCATCTATTTATCACTGTTATGCACATGTATTTTATAAATATATACGTTGGATAAAGAATTGCACACATGTACAAGTCAGTGTCAAATATGAGCCGTTTATAAATGTGGAAATATGTGCGTAGCGGCATAATATAACTGTCCGCTCGCGTATATAACAGCATATTTATGAAGGGTGCAAAACTGTAGACAGGAGGAGCAATGTACGTATACATTAGAATCATATACAGTGGGTATATGCTTACGAAAATATACAACTCAGTGTTCAGTGTGGACCGTTTATAAATGTGTATATATGCGCGTAGAGACATACGTTAGCTTTCCTCTTGCGCAAAATACCGGCATATTATGAAAGGTGCACAGCTGTGGACAGGAGGAACAAAGAATCAATTGCATAGTGCTATCAAACAGTCAAATAATAGAATAACATAACTTGATCTTTATTATATAAATCTGAACTAGTCCACACCCATCCCATAGATTCCCGCCCGCCAACTTCAACCAGTCCCTCGTAACCTTTCAATCAGCACTCCTTCCCGGCGTAACTAGCTCCCTTCTTCATCAATGTATCATTATTATATACATTAAGACTAGATATGTTGTATAGAAAATTGCATATATATATATATATATATATATATATATATATATATATATATATATATATATATATATATATATATATATATATATAAAGGAAAATAACAGTTTGTCAAACAAGGATAGATTGTTTGACTCTAATTGAGCGTATACTATACTACATAAAGTAGAACTAGATAATGTACTTTGCACGTGGGGTCGCTGGATATACCACACGGATTCGTAAAGCTGCAGACGTATCACCGCAATGGAGGCATCCACACAGCGAGGGAAATGATTAACTTAATATGAGCTATTATACCTTCATGACAGAAATGAAAACGAATCCTGATGTTACAATAGGGATATGCCTCGCGCGGGCTTTGGCCACATAGATGCTACGTATTAATGCGAGAGGTAATGGCCTCACGCGGGCCTCCGTCACAGGATATCTCTCTTATGCGAGAGGCAAGAGCCTTAGCGGATCTCTGTCACAGGAAAATGCCTTCAACGCCGAAGTGAAGGAAAAGATATATATATATCTGTCTTTATTCGCATATATCCACATATGTATGCGCAGTTTTTTTAACGACACTGACTTGTATATATATATATATACGTTAAAAAAACTGCGCATACATATGTGGACATATGCGAATAAAGACAGAAGTTACCTCCCCGTGTCCTCGCATATACCTGCACATTTATGAGCAGAGCAATAGGGCATATAGGAGGGGTTATGAATAACATTCTTGCAAGAGGCGTAACTGTAATCACTATCACTACTTTCACTCTTGTATGCATCACTATCTCCGCTAGTTGTAAACTGTCTGTAATTAGCTTTTTTCGCTATCGTCGTCACTGCCTTCAACTGGATATTCATCGCCACTGGTACGAGGATCTTCATAAGGTGCGTGCTTTACGTGGCGATGCTTATCGGCGATGCAGATGGCGACTCCACAGTAGCGATACAACGCTTTATGCTATGTTTTCTCACCCTAGATTTTGAAATTGGCGTTCCGTCGTCATAAAATGTTTAAGCTTGCGAGCGTCGCGTGGTTGACTTGCCTTTTTTGATGGAATATTCTTCAGGGGCTTGATCATGGCAAAGTCGTATTTACATCGATAGCCGAATGGCGCTGAATTCGGCAACACGCCCAATTAGATTACTAGATGACTCGGGATCAGATGGATGTGCCCCTGCACCCAACTCTTCGATGGTGCTGTTGGGATAGATTGTCCGAGTTGTACATCTCGCCATTGGCGTGCAGCACGAGAATGCATACATTTTAAAGTGGTAGATGTCCGTTGATCACCGTAATTGAACATTAACTCTTCACCTTGTACTATGTATCAGTTTGCCCGAAACACTAATTACCAATTTCCATCTACAGTCGTGGGAGTCAAATTCGGATGATACTTTGAATGAGAAATACATTTTCCAATGACGCCATGTCTTTCTAAGCCATCCATCATATAATCCACCTCGAGGTGTTTACACCTGACATGATATGATGATTTTCAATTGCGACATGCTGGCCATGGAGAACATTGGAAGCGATCTGAAATCGCCAAGGTTCTTGACTGCAACATATGGGCGCCACAATGGTGAATCACGAATGCATTGCAAGTCATTGCATGGCGCTATTTGTTCGCATAGCTCTTGTGGCTTCTTTACACTGAATTTGAAGATTCTTCTGAGATCACGGATCTGCCCGCTAGTGGGTACGTTGTCATCGGCAAGAGGTCCGCATGGGTATACATCTAAGTGCTGATTCCACACCAACTCAGACAAAACCTTCACTGGCTTGACTGACCCAGTAGAACATATTGCGGCTTCTTGAGAATCCTGAATAGGCGTATTGGCAGTATTAGGACAAGTCGATGTGGAAGGTCCTTCATCAACCCATCAGTGAGAGCAGCACCGTCTACGTCACCACTATCGTTATCCTCAATCTAGTCATTACGTGGTGAGGGGGGGGGGGGCTCGTCAATAGCAAAACGGAAATGTATAGGTGCATCTAGGCATGAAGGTCTAGGCTGTGGTTGCACCCGGCTGATGTTATTGCATCAAACAATTCATCGGAATGAACAACTCTCTTTTTCGCGAGATTAGAGGACAGTGCCCTATTCGCCTGGTGGATCTCGTCCAGGGCTTGCTTGTTCCTGGACAGGTAGCATCGCCGAAGGTTGACCTTATCTTTGTATATGGCACCAGATCTGGAAATTTGGTTTGTTAGTCTATATATACTTGATTGCTCCCTCAAATTGAAGCATGAGTTGGATGTATCACGAGATCGCCTCCGCTACGAGATCGAGAAATATATATCCTGTGTAATGAGTGGTCCTTGGCATAATAATCCCTCCCCACCCCTCCCAAATTGGGGCATAAAGAAAAATTGAATCTTGAAGGAATACGAGAGCTATCTTATTCATACCTGGCAATACTATTTCACACAACGAAATGGTGTCCAATTCAGATTCTTCTCTGTGAGGAATAGTGATCAGGAAAATACTCCATCTTAATTCGTTTTAAAATTCAAAATGGGAACAGACAAAATAAGGACACGAATTTGTGGACATTGAAAAGATACCATATCGCACGGGTTACTAAATAGATCGGGTCGATTTTAATGTCAATATCAAACTATGTATATATCTGTGTTAATATGGTGCCAAAAGGTCTTTTACCTCTAGGAAATAAGAGTGTATCCACTGTGCGCTACCTCTACGGAGCTAAAATGTGTCCCGACCGTCTGATCTCTTAACCGTCTTAACCGCCTGAAGTTAAGTCAGCGTAATAGTCTGGTCGTTTCGCTGGCATAACAAGATGGCTGGTCATTACGTTAGAGGTGGGTTTTTTCGTCCCGAAGCCACGCCTCTATTTAGATTGGCTTGGGGGCCGAAATCTATTTAATATAGCACAGGATTTGATTACGGATTAAAGTGGGTATCATACGTGTAAACTACTGAACGAACGATGCCACTGGTCACTAAGAAGAAATTGTTGCGGAATATGAATATAATATCTTCTGCCCTATACACTTTGCTTCTTTGCACAATGAAACAAAGCATTATTTCCCGTAGATTTGAACCGCTCAAGGGATTATTTCTACGCGATTGCTTCGTAAATAGGCTGTGACGGAATCTTTCTCGCCGTGTCTGCGTTGCGAATACATGGTAATCAATTCCTATTAGCGTTGCCCTCTCACGAATATCAAATTACACATATCACCTCGTTATTCTCTCTCTGTCAGATTAAGAACATCGAGGGGCAGGGGTCATGTTTATCTGTAATGCGGTGGCATACGTTAAACATATAAGGCTGTATGTACCAACATCATGCAGCGATGATTTAGCTAATACTGTGGCAAAACGTCTATTTTCATCGTTTAACAAGCAAACTGGACAAAACAGCATCTGATGTGGTCATGATAAATATTCATGTGCAGACTAATTTTGAAAATGTTCTACTTTGAATGACTGTAGCGATAATCGATCCAGACATTTGTGAATTTTCAAATGTAACCTATTTTCTATGAGAAAACGGACAAATCCAGTTTTAGCTATGCACTGTGCACCTCTAGGAAAGCCCCGGCCACTTTTTTTCCCGTGTTGGTATCAATCGATCAATGCACTCCCTAGATTAACAGAAAACTATGGCGGTAAGCTGTTGAATATTTCGAAACTAATTTGACTCGTTGCTGTTGCTACCTATGGCAGCAACATCCCCCAGTCAAATTAGTTTCAAAACATTCAACATAATGTTTATTAACTGGTAAATACATACAATTCCTACAGTATGAATACTATTACACGGTTTTTTACGTACACAATCGCTTTGTTCATGACGTAATTGATTATAACGTCAGCCTACACGAGACATAGTTGTGTATGACGTCATAAGATTGATCAATAAACTTGCTTGTTCTATTGAAATGTTGACAGATTTGATAAGTAAAAGTTTAAATCAAGATTTGATTACACTAATGTATCTTAAAACGACGCACGCTTCTATATAATGCGATGGAAGCAACGTGTTTCATCAACGCCTTTTTTTCGAAATGGACATAAATCAATCATCTAGATTGAAACATTCCTCTAAAATATATATATTCTGGAATATGAAAATGACGGAATAATACTTATTTGAATTGTAAACTGCAAAGAAAATCGTCATATAAGCTGATAAGATAATGAAGTTGTCAATAGAATCTAGTAATTCACGTGAGTTTATCAAGACAAATGGATGAACATACTTTTATATATGACTCGACTATCTCTATATAAGCACAGGCCATGCTTTGAGCGTACTGTGATCGATTTATATACCTTGACTTCTGAATTTCAAGAGTCACAAATCCATGGTAAATATACAGCAACCTGTTCAATATTTTGAAAAAAAATTATGGGGGGTGGGGGGGGGGAATGGTGCTGCCATATACAGCAATAGCCGTAGCCAAACAAAGGCGTAGTGATGTCGGTCAGAGAGTGTGACAGTTGCTCCCGGGCGCCGGATTCGGTGTAGCGTTGGGGTATATGGAACGGGACGCCAAAACTGCCTTTGGGCGGGTTGCGCCCCCCTGGCCACATTGGTGTATGGGAAGGGGCGTCACAAGACTCCATGACACCATACACCCTCATTACGTCACCGGAGGCAAATTAGATTTTTTATTAAACAACCTGCCTGTAATGTTACTTTGAAATATGTATTCTGGGAGTTCAAGTTTCAATCATATTAGAACATGAGACCAAAGGTTCTACGACTAAGTTCTGAATGCTCGGGGCATAGCACTAAAAATATCCGTCTACTACTAAACGTCCCGGGTTCATCATCATCCTCATCCTCATCCTCCTCATCATCGTCGTCGTCGGCATCATCATCATCATTAATATCATCCGAGTCTAATCCTCACGCGGGGTGAACGGGGAGGGGGGGGGTGTTTCAAAGCATATTTTGCTTTAAACACTCGATAATGACATGCCACGAATCGTCTAATATACGTGTGTGGTGCAAAGCTATCAGGTAAGCACGATATAAATTCAACATAGTACGGCATTTAACCATTCAATGGCCAAATTTGCTCAAGAATATCAAATTTCTTACTTATTGATTGTAGATTTGCAGCCTATATAGTACTGCAGAGAGGGCCGAACTTAGCACTCAACGGGTCCTGTGCACAATGTTTAACCCGGGCCCTCAGAACTGTCATTAGGACAGTGAGAAAGCTATGGTCCATTTCCAACCGTAATGTTGCTGATGTGGGGCGGGGTTGAATTCCGAGAGTTGTGGAATTTGTACACATCAGACGTATACTGTACAGCTCAGAAATAGCCTAAGTCATCAATGTTTTTCAATCAAATGATATTTATAAATTCAACATAATATTTTTAAGTGTTCAAAATTGTATTCTTTTGGAGACATATTGGCTTATTTATGAGCTGTGGTGTGGTAACTTGAAGGTATGCAGGGGCCCAGAATTTGTATGTCACTTTTTTATGGGGCGGGGCTGTGCAAATACACGTGTTGCACTGCCTTAATTTCGGGCCTGCCTGTAGACGGGTCATGAGAGAGTTTTTGTTCTTCATGTTAGCTAATACGTCTACTGCGTTGTATTACCTCTAGTAGTTAGGGGGCCATGGGTGCTACATTTTGTGGGGGTCTACACAGAGAGACACAAAAGGTTAGAAAATGATTTTAAGTCAATGTAGGGGTGCTCATTATGAATGTCATATGTGTAATTTAATAAATTTGGTGGAAAGTGCGAAATTAACTTAAAAAGGGAGATTCCTGGATTTTTAGATGGAAATTTAATATCCATGGGCAAAGAGCTTAAACTTATACTGCTTGTAACGTTTGGATTGCCAATTTATATTTCCTTTCCGTCCAGTCCTCTGTCTATATATATATATATATATATATATATATATATATATATATATATATATATATATATATATGTTTTTATATATATGTATTTATATATATATTATAAATCACCATAAAAGGCACATTTCTCCAGTCTGCATCACAAAAGCGACATTTTTCCATTATGAACAAAATTAAAATCCTTCTCAAAACTTGTGTGGCTCTCTGTATTCAAAACATAAATACTTAAAAGGGCTTCACCGTTTTAAACTAGGATATTTTGGTAACACACAGAACTAGTGCCAATATAAATTGCCAGTTCATAATTATTGGTTAATTAGTAGCCCACATGGTTCACTGTTCTTATTTGAAAAAAACATTTGAAACAAGACTCAACATCGAATTTCGTTAATTCACTGTGTATAGCATTACATAGGTGGGTGCCAAGTTTGCCTTGTTGGAACCACATATTGACCACAACGCTGATGAGCCTTCGCCCAGGCAATTAAGATTAGTGTTCAGTCAATCATCAAAAACATCCTCCGTGTCCAAAGCTAAGCTACACCTTGCTGTCTTCCCTCCACAGGAGTATGGGAGGGCACAGCGGTAAATGTTGTTTCTACAACTACACCTCCTGGTGCACTTTTCTGAGCAGCGGCAATATATTGATGCTGCAAGATCAGTAGGTGACGAGGGCCCACACATGAAAACAGGTAGTACACGGTCATTGCCACGTTTCCCGCCAAATTCATATATGATGGGCAAAGCCGTCGTTGATTGGACAGCTCTTAGCCACACTGCTGTCTGCAATAAAGCCCTCACGATATGATGTCTGTATACATGATATGTAGGTGGGAAGCAACGTAGGTCCAGAGAACGACCATACAGCTTTGCCCGAAGCTGGTTTGCAGAGGAATTATCACCTGGTCTTTTCCCATACACTATGGCCAGCATATCTATGCATATTTTCATGGCTTGCATTATAACCTCATTTGTTATCTTAATATCCAGATAAAGAGAAAACTATTTTTATTTCAGAAATTTTCTGCATTTTGACAAAACTGTCTTTTTCCCTTTGCCATAAAGGAAACGTGTTGTATCAAGCCCACTCATTGAATGTACTAGAGGAAGCATTGCTATTTCACTGCGTTCCAATTTTCTGAACAATGTGTGGATTGGGATATAATGTTCATTCATCTCTATGTACCTCGCTTCTAATCCAAAATCGGCAGATTTTCCGAAGAAAAGTATATTGATGATAACCATATCTGTGTCATTAGCCGTTGTTATTCGTTTTGCTTCAGTGTTGGCAGCGTGCATTGAATGGATACACTCTCTTGTGTCTCCATCTTCTTGGCTGCTGCTCTATTCAGGAACTGTGGCAGTCATAGCAATTGTCAAAGCGATGGACTTAACACAGTCAACAAAACCTCCAGCAAGATACAGCATTACTTGATTGGGTATCCATAACGTCCAATACTCTTCACATGTCTCAAAAAATACACTAAGAAGTTCTTGTTTACTCTGCTTGTTTGAAAGTATTGCTGACCAGTCGTTTATTGGCAACATGGGGGTTTAATTTGAACAGTGGTATACTGTTGCTTTGATCGCCTGATGTGACAACCGCTGGCATCTTTCAAGCTTGCACCTGCATCTTATATTCCCTCATACCAATCTCCTACGATGTGAACATGTTTGCTACCTTCTCGACGGGAATTAAAGATGCACTGAGGAAGACATTTTGCAAATATTTTGGCTTGTTCGTCAGGTTGAGGTGCAACACATCTGATGTATCCCATCAGGTTAACAACATACGCAGTTGAAGTGGAAGTCTCACCACCATCGCCTTCGCCTGAATGAGGCACATTTGTTCTTGCTGAAAACACTTCAGAATGGATGCCTTGGTTCCAGATCGCAACAACACCTCGCTAGAATCAGAGACTTCTATTAAAGTGGGCGGGTATAGAAGCAGTGCATGCTGTACTAGCTACATCATCTGCTCTTCTGATTCTTCCCATCTGGACAGCAGAGACCTCTTAAGCATTGTTAGCTCAGTTGTAAGTTTATCTATAGCACGGTTAACTTGAGTTGTTTTGTTCGTTTGATGTTTTGAACTTATTGCACATGTTTGAAGGATTGCAATGCCCATCTTCTTGGCTCCGCTTGCAAGGTGCTTCGCAGTAGTCATAATGAAGTTGCTCTCTGATATTATTGGAAGCAACTGCTCATTAAATAAATTCAAGCATCACACGGTTGGCTTCCATGATCTGCCTGTCAATGGCAGTAATAAGTTGCCTTGAGAGAATTGCGTTATCTATAATCTTGTTTAAGTTGATAATAGCTGTTACATCTTTGTCCTCCACAATGCACCAATCTACAATATTCATTAAAATTAAAATATACCATGTATTTATATTGACATGTATTGAAAATTTGACGTAGTAACAGAGGCTTACAAAATAATATGGGAGCCAAATTGTATGTATTAGATTTATTGAAAATAGAGTCTGCGCACTATTGACAACTGCGGTATGTTTTTATTCTTTATATTATAGATGGCAACATTTTATAAGTAAATTTTATATTTTCTCATAGGATACATCTATTTGCTGGCGAAGAGAATATTAATTTAGAAAATCCACCACTAAAATGTTTGGCTCTGTTATTAGGCCAGTGATTGCAGTGATGAATTTTCAAAAATTGTCTTCTCTTGGCCTGCAAATGGATATTGCATAAGACTACCGCACACTGTAGTTCCGTCTGGCTTAGGCATAAAGTATTAACTTAAATTTACCTAACCAAAGTATTATGAATAATACAAAATGCATGAAAATTGACTAAAGGAGTATTTTATAAAATATCACGGAATGCCATTTCAATTCCAAATTTGGGTACTTTCCACCACTTTTATGGACGTACACATAACAGAGTCGGAATCAGCACCCTCGAATTAACCATGAACACTTCTTAAACCGTTTCTGGCTCTCTGTGTAAAGCCATGTAGATTTTTTTAGAATTTATGGGCACCTGGACCCCTAACTATATGACGCTATACTGATCGATGCTTGACGTGATGATGGTGTTACATACCACATTACAGTTGATGACATATATGAAGACATTTATACTGCCCTGCTTCTCCATCCACGAATAACACCGACCTACTGCTCTCGATGATTATGACCAGGAGTCTTAACCATTTAACAATCATATCAGCAAAAACGTCTTCCGCAGTGGTCTTGAGATATGCCCATTTGACGATCAAGAGAAGACTCATTTTGAAAAGTTAGCAGTGGAATGACTGGCTCGATAACCAAGTCAGTCATTCCATTGGTAAGTTTTCAAAAGCTAGTCGTCTCTTGATCTGCAAATGGATATTTTCTATGAGAAAATTTTAATTTTCTTCAACAAATTCGAGAGTTAAAGGGTTAAAGGTTCTTTCACATCAAAATGACTGAAAATAAAGTTGTTTAAATTGTCTACCTTTAGAGTCTTATACTGTATGCCTAGATGTAAGGAAATGAAATACATCTTAAGATAAGATGATTTCATTAGGCATAAATTAATATAATTGTGAAAGCTGTAAATTTGAATTAGGGACTCGTGTCTCTATTTCAATTTCCCGACGTAATAAAAATATACTACCTTTATGTGGAATGGAATCATCATCTGCTAAGATTCATTTCGTTTCATTACATCAATTCACACAATTTAGGCCTCTAAAAGTATACAATTTTAACCATTTTAATTTCAAGCATTTTGGTGTGAATATGCACCTTTAAATAAGATTTGGCCAGAAACGTTCGTTTCATTGCATCTAGTCACACAATGTATGCTTCTAAAAGTATTGTAATTGTCAGTCATTCTGGTATGAATATGTACCTGTAATATAAAATCATAAATGGTATTCCCCAGTTAGTGTGTCTGGTTTCTATGTGCCAACGTGTGTGCACACTGTCAGTGGATGTAAAGATGAGCTCAACAGCGACATATAATATATGTTGGACCTGCATGAACACCTGATCCCAGTTGAGCAACAATCAAGAAAAACAGATGTATTTAGTCTTCCATCATCCACCGCTAGAGATCAATAGCTCAATTTGTGAATGCAGAGACACTTGTGATTCGTGTAATTTGGCCAAATCGTCTCCTAATCACGTGCAATTTACACACTCATGTACCGCGACATAATAACGGTGAACGGAGTCTTCGTTGGCAAATCTGCTTCTGCAGTCGATACGTTGTCTGGAAATCTGTGCACGTGTATTGGCAAATGTCCAAGCAGACCGGCTGTATATGCACACAAGGAAAAGTGATAGGAGAAGGGGATTTATCTGTGAAATTTCACACGGGATTATTCCACAGGGGCGTTTCCTGGTGTACTGGCACAGACACAAGTAGTGTACCAATTTATCTTCCCAGAGTATCCATCTATCATTCTGACGCTTATGACGTCACAATAAGCTAAGTGGCGTGTATGATGACGTCATAATCATTTCCTCATAACTGATTCTATGTGTCCCGTTTTTAACTGTTAATATTCCGGCACGTTGTACGAATTGTATGTGTCTACCATTTAATAAACATGCTGTTGAATATTTTGAAACTAATTTGACTGAACGCAGTTGCTGCCATAGGCAGCAATAGCGCCCAGTCAAATTAGTTCCAAATTAGTCAATAGCTTGCATGCATAGTTTTCTGGAAATTGATAGTAAGATAGTTCACAGATCGATCGATCCCAACACGACCGAGGTGTGGGCGGGGCTTAGCTACATATGGGCGGGGCATGACTAAAACTGGAAAGGCCCCTTGGAATCAGTATTGAATGAATTCTTGTGAAGGTGCGTCTTTCCCAATAATTCGTGTATGTCAGACAGATGTGGACTTTCGTAACTAGGTGTCTTAGTGTGTGCTTGTTGCATGGATGTGTTCGTTCGAAATTCCTTGTCTGTATACAATTAAGGGATTCTTATGCTAGATGACGGCGAAAACTATGTGTGTAAGAATAAGCTACAACGCTTTTCTAATTTGAACAGCTCAGGCAGTTGGTTACAAATTGCTTTCAATATATCGAACGGTATAATAACCGTATACTAATGCAGTTTGAATCCACGTGGTATCGCTTAAGTCCACTGGTATAATTGTCAACAGAAACTGTATGATGAAAACGAAATACGTGTCAAATAGTTAAATGATTGCTTCTGGCTATGAATGCGATCGGAATGTTATAATCTATCAGAAAATATGACAATTGTCAATCGATGAAATTAGCTGGTCGGATTGTTATTTACAAGTGAGGAATGGCCACTAGGTGTGTGATTACTAATTAATCTCTTCCAGTCGTTCACTGGGTGTGGTTGTGCAAACGTCCTTTGCACGCGAGACTGGTATATCTGATAGCAAGCTCTTACATCAAAACGGCTCCCAGTCGCTTCACTCTAATCACAAACAGCCTGATTTAAGTCAATCACTATAAAGATAACCTTAAAGTATTTAAAACAATGCATGGTATAAACTACGGATGTAATATCAGTGTCCAACAACTACATTCCAAGCAGTCTATAATGGATCAAAACATCATCCATGAGTATGCTATTTGCCGATAATACCCCATACTAGATTCATAATGGACGTGTCCAGTTTATCCACCCATCATATGCCGTCATAATCAATTATATGAGGTGTAGGATGACGTCATAAGCAATAACGTCATGAATGGCGTAGCTAATGACGTTGCAAACGTGTGCGTCCGTGCGTACGTGCGTGCGTGCGTGCGTGCGTGCGTGCGTGCGTGCGTGCGTGCGTGCGTGCGTGCGTGCGTGCGTGCGTGCGTGCGTGCGTGCGTGCGTGCGTGCGTGTGCGTCTGTTTATCCGAAGCATATCTCGGGAATCCTCAGAGGTAGAATCATCAAATGTGGCACATACATTAATATTATAACTGGCTAGAGTAGTATTTAGTTTGGCGTCAAAAGGTTTAAAATCAAGATCACGTGATAACTTAGTACATAAACAAAATACACATTTTGGCCATAAATCCAGAACTCAAGTGGCTGGAATCACCAAGTTCGACACATACATTGATCTTAAGAGTGGCTAGAACATATTTTAGTTTGGATTAAAAATGCAAAAAATCGAGGTCACGGGGTCACTTAGTGCATACCGGAATGCAGATTTCCGTCACTAACTCTGCAATGCAAGAAGGTAGAATCACCAAATCGGCAACATAAAGAAGAACAAATTGCAGGTCAAAGGTTCAAATATCTAGAGCACGGTGCCACTAAGTGTATCCCGAAATACAAATTTTATAGACAAATGTCGGGAACGCAAGTAGGCAGAATCATGGCCCATCATATCATATTATTGGTGGCTAGAAATTCTATGAGTTTCAGCACAAAGCAATACATATCTAGATCACGGGTTTAAACAGTGCATACTGGAATACACATCTTTGAGCATACCTCTGGAATTTGCGTTTGTAATTTGAAGATAGGACACCAGATGTAGCACACGCCTACATATTTCGGCAGCTTATGATTGCTTTGGGTTTGAGGTCAACGAAATACCTAGCTATGTCAAAGGGTCACTAAGTGCATTGTCAAGACAACGGAAAAAAGCGTGAATCAGCATCTCCATTGAGTGCATTCTAGTTCGTACTGGTGCAGGTCATACGGAAAATGAAATCCGCCAATATCTGCCAGGTTTGTTATCCGTTTAGTTACGTCAATAAACTCAGTGCAATTATCGATGAGGCTTAACGTTATTATGACTGAACTATCAAATCAAATTGTAGACTTTCGTGCGGTGGTCGATACGTAATATTCTTTTGCTAATAACACTGCGGACAGCAATTAGTAGCTTTAGTAGATAAACACATTTTCTGTGGCGAGACCTGTTTATTACTTTATGTAAATAGCCACAGGCGTACGCTTCCAAAAAACATCGATATACAAAAGCAAAATATTCATCTGGCTCGAATGGACCTTTCCAGTTTTAGCTATGCCCCATCCATCTCCAGCTAAGCTCCACCTATACCTTGCTGGTGTTGCAGTCTATCAATCCCTAAACTTCCTGACTATCAATTTCCAGAAAGCTATGCAGTTACGCTTTTGAAACTAATTTGACTGACGCCTTTGCTGCCTAAATTAGTCTCTAAATATTCAACAACATAGTAAAGACATACAATTCGCACAATACCGTATATTTCCACACCATTTATGCGTTCGTGCCGTGCTTATCTACGCCATTCATGGCATCATTGATTATGACGTCATCATACACGTCAGGTGTGTACGATACCCGTCCTACGAAGACCATCTAACACGAAGCATAGGTGCTTTATACCGTGATGGTCTATGCCCGCCACCATAACATGTCGAAATTATCAGCAATATGCGTTGTGTGCTCAAAGTTAATGCTGATTACGTAAGCAAAAGCCGTAATGTCTTAGCAAAATTTGGCGTGTAATTTAATTGATCTTTGTTATACCATTTACCAGTTTGTCTAAAAATCCCCTCCATCATCACCATCTCCAATTGCGTCATTAATAAGACCACCTTCGTCGTTATCTACTAAATCCTCTCTAGCCAGGTTTAAAGCATTAATCCGCAGGCTCGATGAAGGGATCCGAGTCTAGCTATGCATATCCATTTTCAGTTTAGAACCGCCCACTTTCTCACGTTTAATCAATTTATCTAGTTTGAACCAAATTAGCAAAATGCCAATTCCAAGATAACTATACCGGAAAACAGAAACAGCTCCCAGTGTAATTAGTTTCAAAATATTCAACAATGTGTGTTTTAAATTGTAAATCCATCAAAGACACGCCTTTCGTTCACTTGGTCGACATTTCAATGTTCATGACAGATACGCCATTATGATTGTGACGTCAGCTAACTAGTAGCGTGTGTGACTATGACGTCAGAGTAAGTGGCTGACAGATCGGATCCCTCCATTGCAACACCGACCGAATCGCCGTTTATGATTCAAAGATATCATACCACATGATTCACCTTTCCATGTTTAGCTATGCCCCGCCCATCACTAGCTAAGCTCCACCAACACCTCGCCGTGTTGGAATTAATCGATCCCCAAATGCCCTAGCTATCAATTTCCTGAAAAGTATACAGGGAAGCTGTTGCATATTTTGTAACTAATTTGACTGGGCGCTGTTAGTCATTCGAATAAAATATCAGATTCAAAATATTCAACATAATATTTATTAAATAGTAAAAGCAAACAGTTTGTACAACGACGCATAGACCGTCTTCAAATATGCGTTCGTGGCGTACTGATCGACGTCATTCATGACGCCATTCATTATGATGTCATTGTACACAACGCGCAGATCATTATGACGTCATATGATGGGAGGGTACTCTGGAAAGGTGAATTATATTTAGAGAAGAGTTATCATGGTCGCCAACATCGCCGCGTGTACTGTCTCTCTCCTGTACTACGGATTGATTATTAAAATGAAGATAATTTTATGCATCGTACAATTGTAAATGGAGCTCAGAAACAGAAACCAGCTGTGGTTCTCCAGCGTCGTTCTGTAGCATTGTGTTAACGTGCCCGGGATGGGAAAGTCAGCACTGACATAATATATGTTCTCCCTGATTGGACTCCAAATCCCAGTTAAGAAACAATCACTGGGAAAAGATTTATTTATTCTACAATCACCCATCTCTAGAGGGCCATAGCTAGGTTGTTGAAGGTGGAGCTGGTTAGTATTCCTGTAAGTCATCCAAATGGCCATCTAATCACGGGCAATTTACACACTCAAGTGCCGAGACGCAATAACTGTGGAACAACTCCGATGGAGAATTGTCTTCTTCAGTCCATACGTTGTCTGGAAATCTATATCCGTTTATTGGCAAATGCCTCTGGATAAATACAAGAGCAGACGGTAATAGCCGTGGAATTACCTGTGACATGTCATGTGGGATAATCCCCACGCGCATGATTCCTGAGTTACAGGTATGAAGCCTATTGATCGACCATGGTGCCCGCAAATACCACTTCAAATGGAAGATTCCAGTTAATCCATCAATCATATGACGTCACAATCAACTACGTGGAGTGTAGGATGTCATAGTCAATTACGTAACGAATGGTGTAGATATGTTCATCACAAACGCCTAATTGACGACGGACTAAGTGTTGGTGTATGAATTGTATGTCATTACTATTTAATAAACAGTATGTTGAATATTTTTAAACTAATTTTACCAAGTAAAATTAGTTTCAAAATATTCAACCGCTTACGTGTATAATTTTCGGGAAATTGATAGTCAGAGGGTGCAGGAATAGATAGATCGGTCACAATACTGGCAACGCGTGGGTGGTGCTTAGCTAAAGATGGGTTGGGTATAGTTAAAGGTGAGTTCCTCAATCGGTAATTCAGTAATGTTCGACCTAGTGTGATTGTCACAATAAAAATGGATTTCCGGTTGTATTTACTCGGCAGATCCCGTTTATAAGCGAATATTATAACAGTGTTAGTCATTCGAATAAAATATCAGATTAAAATGGTGAATCCTATATCGGTAACGTTAACAGATATACATATCCGAGCACCCAGAATAAGCAACAATGTAAGAAATATGCGCACGTGTGTAAATAAAGTCAAAGCACAATATAAAGCTTTTCGAAAGAACCATTGCAACTAATATAAAAAGAAGCCTAGGTCAGTTTGGCGATGCTTCACTAACAGAGTGAAGACTCGAGAAAACGTAAAGCATTTTGAAGATAAAATGGCAATATTATCCAAACAGACGAAGTCTAAATATATTGCTATCTAGCTCCGGAATTATAATTAGACGTTTTTAAATGACACTAGACTAATTATCCCAAGTTTGTTAATACGTTAGCTTCGGGTCATTTAACAAATATCTAATTACCAAATAGACTGTTTTCTATTATGGCTATTCAAGGAACTGAGAATACTATTGCCAGTCTCTATATCAATACAGTAGCCAATGCATTAATCTACGTTAAAGTGAAGACCGCTGATGTGAAACTAAGACTAAACAATAT
Source organism: Chaetoderma sp. LZ-2023a (assembly GCA_034401795.1). Lineage (NCBI taxonomy): Eukaryota > Metazoa > Mollusca > Caudofoveata > Chaetodermatida > Chaetodermatidae > Chaetoderma > Chaetoderma sp. LZ-2023a. Next base: position 59,500,555 of record CM067363.1, on the reverse strand, counting down.
AAAATAAAATTAATCCCCAGACCCTGGTGCTCTCCACCCACATTTACGCAAAGAAATTGAAGATGCCATAGCAAGCACCCGCCCCCCCCCCCCACCACCACCCCTTCCCCCGCACCACCATCTCTATCTAAGCTACACAAATGTGTTGCCCATGTATGTATCGAGCGATCCCTGAACTCCGTGACTATCAATGTCCAGAAAACTATACAGGTAATCTCTTGAATATAACAGCATATTTATTAAGCGCTTAGTCTATCATCAATTAAGCTTCCGTGCCCGACGTATGCAGGACGCAGCTGATTATGACGTCATCCAACGCGTTGCGTAGATTACTATGACGTCATATGATTGACTGAGAAACTGGAATCCTCCATTATCCCACATGGGATATGTCAGGGGCCTTGCTGAATACCAATATTGGTTCATGGCTGGCTGATCTAGAGCTACACAAATACATGAATTGTTGCATACCTGGGCGGGTGCTTTAGACACAGATGAAGATACAGCCATCTACGTAAATGATACCAATACACAATCCTAGGCAATATATTGATCTTTTGTGGTAAAGGAATCCATTTCCTCATGTGCATCTGTTGTGAGTGGAGGTCCATAGGGCAGTGTTCTTGTCCTGGTATTGTTCATTATGTGTATCAATGGGATATCATCTGTGATTGGATCCCACATTTCTTTATTTGTGGCTGATACAAAAGCGTAACGATCCATAACACATGTCGATGTGTGTGAAGAACTGAAACTGCAGAAATAGTCAGTAACATGGCAGGAAGGTGTAATCCTTATTCGTAGATCATTAGTTTCCAGTTGACATACAATCACTATATTTAACATAGGCTTTCCTAAAACAAAACGAATGGATGAATCCAGTTGTAGCTATGATCCGGCCATCTCTAACTAAACTAGTTAAGCTCCACCCATAACTCGCTCGCGTTTGGATCGTTCGATCAATGAACACCCTGATCAATTTCGTAAAAACTATACAGGCACGTTGTTGAATATTTTGAAGCTAATCGACAGGGTGTTGGTGCTGCCTATGGCAGCAACAGTACCCAGTCAAATTAGTTTCAAAATATCCAACAGCATCTTTATTAAATAGTCAACTTAGATTAAAAATCTTTACCAACATCTTTATTAAATAGTCAAATTGGAGTCAAAATCTTCAACAGCATGTTTCCTAAATAGTAAAGACATACAATAAGTCGCACAACAACGCGTTGTCCGTCATAAACTAAGTGTTCGTGACAAACTTATCTACGTCAACCATGACGTCATTGATGATGGCCGCATTATAAATGTCACGTAGTTGATTATGACATCATATGATTGATGGATAAATTAGATTACTCCATTTGCTGGATTTTAAATGTGATTATGAAACTGATAGTATCTAATTATATCTTATTGATTCGTCTAGCGACGTGGCAAATTAGTTTCGAGATATTAAATACAATCTCTCTTAAATAGTAAATTGATCAAAGATATATAATTCGTATATGTTGACGGACATTTCATTGTTCGTCATTCGTTAGGCACTTTGATTGTGGCAGCTTACATGTGGCGTATTTGATTATGCCGTCATATACGTGAGTGGCAGATCGGATCCGACAATCGCACCGGAAATGTTGCTTATTTCCCCAAAAAACGTATTACGTCTTCACGTGTCTCTAGGTGAGCGATGCCCGTGGCAACATAATTATATGTTGCTGTTTAGTGCATGTGCAGATGGGTTTCAATGGATGGACCAACAAATATCAGGGGTTGCGTGTGGATGGAAGCATCCGGTAATGGTTTATCTTAGAGTGATGAATGAGATCGTGTGTTGGCTGTCTCTCTCTCTCTCTCTCTCTCTCTCTCTCTCTCTCTCTCTCTCTCTCTCTGTCTCTCTCTCTCTCTCTCCCCCTCCCCCCTCCCTCCCTCCCTCCCAATCTCCCTCTCCCTCTCTATCTCTCCCTCTTTCTCTCTCTATCTCTCCTTTCCTTTGTCAGTCGGCGTAACCTTTAAAGTGATTTTCCATATATTGTGGCACTGCATGCTGTGGTAACCACGCCTGATTATTATTGGACCGCTTCCCATTAATGGATTTCGCAGCCAGTTATTATAGCATACACTTATTTGTATTCACCCTGACCCAGCCAGTATGATCTGTATCCACAATTTGACATATAAGGCTTTTCATATCATATATGAACCATACAGGAGGGCATTGGATTGCAACTTAGTTGAGCACGACACATCCAGCATTTGTTTGCCCATCTGTTCGTCTGTGGCGTCGACAACGGTGCCACGTTTTGCCATTTATGTATATGTTTAGATAAAAATTGATCACATTGTCAACATCTACCGTCGTTCATCTAATTTATCCAGTTTAGAAATGAAGCTGATTCGAGATTCAACAACAAAGCGCAGTGTAACATCCCACCTCACCCCCTCCGTACTCCCAACCCAACCACCAGTACCACCAACCGATGCACATTTCCTGCAGTATGGGTCCTAACTAGAAATGATATTACTTTGGTGGCACGGACTATAATTGGCTTCAAACTTGATGATAGAGTACCTATAGGCATAGGCTAACGCCCAACAGCACGAGCTATATGCTTGCTAATTTTCTGCAGTAGTGGAGCTAATGCGGGGAAATATTTCACGTCGATGTCAAGTTTCGTTATATCTATAGCTATTGACTTCTATCTTGGTGGACGAGTACCTTTAGGCATATATTAACACGCATTACATCAATCCGGCATAGTTTCTTAAGAATATAGTTCAGAAGTAAATTCTATTAGAACCAATAATAAAATACTCAGCCAGCACATTATCCATTATTCGCCAATTCGACGAAGGAAACCTATAAAACTCACAGTAACAACATTTTGGTTGGCCGTCAATGCCCTTGGGTCCCTTGTTTGAAACGTGAAAGGTTTCGTGGACGGCATTGTATTGAACTTTCCAAATAGAAATTAATATTAACGCATTAAAACATCCTTTGATTTTTTTCACCATCTTGCTCTATGCTGCTATCACGTGCATGTGGGATTACCGTACCCTGCAACTGTAGTAGTAGAAACATCCTACAGCTGCAATCAGTCCTTCTTCGATGTTGGCCACTGTGCCTTGTCCTCAGCTAACACCTGTAGCTTCCTCACGCCCATTCCTGGTTTGAGTGTAGCAAGTTCTGCTTTCTTGACGTCACCCCGTAGCACATTTAACAGATGTATGCAATGACCTACTTTACTGGCATTATAGCTGATGGCTCATAGTAAAGGACATTTCAAAGATATATGTGCAGGTGTGTCGCCTAATATTCTCGACACATGGCCAAACATGGACCATCTTTTCTGGGCGACCTATACGGACAGCGGCGATGTATTACACATATTGTACAGGGCATCATGGGAAATTATGTTGTCTGGCAATTGGTGCCCAACGATGGTGCCTAGGCCTTTACGGTGACAAGCATCAAGTTTTTTCTAGAGCTGCATTAGAAGCTGCCCAGTCATTACAGTTATACTGTGCCAAGGGTACGCAGGTTACGTTGCATAAACGTAGGCTTTTAGTCAAGGACATCTTTGATCTATGAATCCATAGTTTTTAGAAGGACTGGAACGCCTTATTCCCCATGGCGTAGCGAGGAGAAATGTCAGCAGTACAACAAAGCCGTGATACCAGGATCTTACTTATCCTCCATGGTTGCCACCACGAAGTAGATCGTCACATTCTTTAGTGTCATGCTTTGTTGATATATATATATATGTGGATGGGCTCTGTTTTGGGTTCATTGATAAAGAGATTCTCAATGTTTAGTTTGCTTGCCGCTACTGGCAAAAGTTCGTTATGGGGCTCATTTTCCTCCTTTACGAAGTCCACGTTTTCAGCATATTCCAGCTCGAGCAGCATATTCAGTATGGACACAGATGGTTGTGGCCTTGTGGAATTTTCTCGTACAGATTCCAACGCAGCTGCAAAGTAGCGGGTGGAAAGCGCATGAGATAGATCATCTCCCTGTAGAGAGCCGATGGATGTCTTAAACTCTAGTGAAGTGCTCAAAGCCACTTTGGCATGATCTGGTGTAATCATCGACCTTTTCCCGGATACGGAATAGAGTAACATTTGTCTGTATGCTGTTGAGGAGCAAAATGGGCTACATATTGTCTGGAGGAGGTGGGCAGGTGGCTTCTAAGGCTTGGGTAGCACGATAATGGTGCCTTGGCCTAAAACATCGATGGGAAGTTGGTGCTTAAAAGCTGCATTGATTAGATGCGTGATCGATTTAGAGATAGCGTCAATTGCATTATCTGAATAGTTCATTGTTCACCAGGTCCAGATGTACGCCCATTGCCATGGCTTTAATTGACTTCTCAACCTATGCTGTTAATCGGTGTTGGAAATGGCCCGGATGCAAAGTCGTATAACCGGAAGCGATGAAGTGTTCCTTGAATCATTGCCCTGGTCAAGCCAGATAACGTGGCCTTCAGAGTGTGTACAGAGAGTGGTTAGTAAGTCAATAATCAACTCTCAGTGATCTGGCTACCTGAAACATTTTCTGACAGTCATCCGATGATTCCATCTGCTAGGGAGTCTGTGTGCTGAATAGCAAGATCTTGTAAGCGTTCGTTAAAGTGGCGTTTGGGTCGGAGCTGGCGTAGATGTTAGCTATCTGCTCCCCGAGGGCTTTTTGTCTGACATGTGAGTGTCAGTGTCGCTGATGATCTTGCGTAGGTTGTAGGTGACTCTACTCTATTGCCTGCTATGGTGTGTATAGATTAGGTAGAGATCTGAAGGCGTGTAGTGACTGGCCTATGATCAAAATTGCAGTCTGTTCCATAGGAACGAGCATCCCGAAGTAGCGGTTTTGCTTCTGTTTTGCATAGTATGACGTCTATTTGTTTGAAGACTGTTGCTGTAGCTTTAGAGCTTTTTGTGGTTTCACGATCAGCAATGTGTCCATGATGTCCGGTGACGGCATGGGTGTTTGACAGGCTATTTGTGACAAATAAGCTATTGGAACTAAGGAATGCCACCGATGCATCGCAATTGTTCTTGCGCGTGCCCTCTCCGTACATCCCCATTCATAAGCCCAGTCTTGATTATGTGTCTGCATTGTCGAGTTTACCCAGCTCGGAGTTGAAATCAGCACCGAAGAACAGTTGCATCTGGCAACATCACCAGGCCGGTCTTCTCCGGTAATACCTACTTTGTTGGGTAGCTACGGCATTAAGGCTTGCTGGCTGGCATCCGCATACAGAGGCAAATCTGGTATCATAACATATTAATAAGTAGCCAATCACGGAAACCGACCTATTCATTGACCAATTAGCTAAATGTTAGCAAAATTGAGATCTGGCTAATAAAGAGCAGGATGGGATAAATGTGTGGCCAATGACTAAAATCGTACTATATTTAATTTCTAAGTAGAGGGCCATTAAAATTAATTGTGCAGGACATCTTAAGATAACTAATTATGTAAGTAGTATTCATATTATGTTTTATTTTGACGAAATAAACACGGAAATCCTAATATCTCCGATTGATAGCACACATATAGGTCGGCTGTTGTAGATACTGAAACAAATTTGACTGGACGTTGTTGCTGCCTTGAGCCGTGTCATGTTACATGTAAATTAGTTTCAAAATATTCAACATAGGCCTTGGTATGTAATGTTCAGTTGAAAGTTGAAACTGTTATCTGGTGATGGATGGGTGACTTTGCAAAGCATTGGCTATATAGTTAAGATTTTGCTGAGAAAATATGTAGTTGGCTAATATTTTTACTAATAATTTGTGAAAGCCAGGCATGTCCTTGAATTAGAAGCGCACTATAAGCAATGCTTATTTGAGTACCGGTAACACTGATAGCAAAATTATACGATTTCGCGATATATGTTAATGATGGGATTGTGACAGGTTGATCACCATAGGAATTCAAGCGAAAGCCCTTAACACTTTTCTTTTAGAAAATAAGTATGTATCTCACGATTTAATGAAACCGTCGGCCTAGCAACTGGAGGATTTGATTACAGAAGATGTGGTTTATGGGAAGAGAAAATGATCGCGTCTGAAAAATCTAAATACTCGTTTAATTGGAACGTAACTGCCTTAGCCACTTGAAGCCGGCTTCTTGTTCACAATGGCAAGGATATAGTACAGACTACATTTCAATTCCAAGGTGTCGTGGGATTTCTGCTTGCATACATTCGTCTTAGCAAATGTTGAGATTTACGTGGGTTTAAATTGAAATTTCTCACGGGGCAGTGCCGCATACCGAGTGAAGCCATCTCTTTAAACGCGTTTACCCTTCAAGCAGGTGATGGGGTTGCCGGGTTGGTAGCCGTGAGTGCACGACATTTAGATAGATAGTGCACGAAATCGGAACAGGATGTATTCGACCTGTCACTCGGATATATGCTATTATAATTAAGTATGTCACATGTCGGCTGGTGTCACAATCATTATAGCGTAATCATCATGCCGTAATATAATTCCGTCATGAGTATTGAAAACTCCGTCAAGTGTAAGAATTGAACGTCCTTTATGGAATTACTATTCATTACACATGTGGTTGAATATGTTAAGATTACTTTGACTGGGCGCTGGTGATGCCATAGGCAGAAATGTCAGTGAACTTCCAGTGAAATTAGTTTCAAAATAATCGACAGCTTAACTGCATAGTTACCTTTAAAATGGTCAAAATATATACATTGATTCTAACACCCTGAAAAGCTGGGCAGAGTTTATCTAGAAACAGCTCAGAGAACCGGTTGGGCGGTCGGTGTGTCGGTTGGGGTGTGGGGTTGGGTGTGTGGTCTTGTGCATAACGTGAAATAGTCTCGATGAAAGCCAGCCTCACACTGTTACATATTTTGAAATTATCTGACTCAAAGCTGTTGCTGTCCTAGATAGAAAACACGTCCTATGAAAGCCACTTATAGTCATCAACATGTTGGCTTAAATTGTTCACGATTCTCCGACTTACTTAGATTCGCAGCGTATAAATCGCTATGCTTTATCGAATCATTCTGATATATCGAAGTATCGAAAAACGGTCCGCTCCTACTGTATTGCACGTCCATCTCTAGTGGGATGCAGGTGACTGGATCCCACTTTGTGGAAATAAGATTACACCAGCTTGCATCAACGCTGTATTCAGAGCACTCACTAGGTTCACAACACATTCCAACAAATAACATTATAGGACCTCATCAATATATGTTGCTTTAGTGGAGTATTCCAGTTTCTCCGTCAATCATATGACGTCATAATCAAGTACGCGGCGTGTAGGATCGCGAGTTAATCAATTACGTCATGAATGACGTAGCTACGTTCGGCATGTACGCGTACATGATTTACGGACTAAGTGTTGTTGTACGAATTGTATGTCTTTACTATGTAATACACATCGTGTTGACTATTTTGAAACTAATTTGACCGGGCACTGTTGCCGCCCTATGACACATCACTGGACACAGATGGCCGGACAGCATAATTTCCAATGATACACTATGCAAGATGTGGAATACATCGCTGCTGTGCGTAAACATCGGCCAGCAAAGATGCGCCATGGTAGGCCATGTGATAAGGATGTCAGACGACACCAGCACGCGGAGAGCCAGCAAATATAAATCCAGTAAAGCACGCCACTGTATGCACATTGCACATATTAAGGTGGTGCTAGGTGACCCCAAGAACGCAAGAGTCCGTATACGCAGATCAAGAATGGGCCTAAGGAAGGTAAAGATGGTGGCACGGCACAGCGGTTAACAGCGAGTACTGCTTTACATATCCTCATTATGATTGAACTTATAGCTGTTGAGATTACGACCAGTACTATATATCGTTGGAATGCGGACAGACATCAACGAAGTGTAAGGTTAGTACAAGATTCCTCTACTGGATAAACTGTAGCACATGGAGAACAATAGCGACAAATCATAGCTGGAATGTTTTATGCATCAAGTAGAAAGCGATTTTCTCCAGAAATAATCTGTCCAGTTTATCCATCCACCATATGGCGTAATAATCAAATACGTGGCCCATAGGATGACGTCATAATCAACTATGGCATGAATGGCTGGATTTAGTCCATCTTAAACGCTTAATAGTTCGAAACATTGTACGAATTTTATGTCTTTAAGATTTAATATACCTTTTGTCGAATATTTCGAAACTAATTTGACTGGGCGCTGTTACCAAATTAGTTTCAAAATATACAACACCTTACCTGTAAAGTTTTCTGGAAATTGATAGTCAGGGAGTCCGGGGATCGATCGTGTTTATATTTTGCAGACGATTGTACATTTCAATGTACCGTCATACTGAAGTATGGTGAGTCGTGTTGCTGCCAGACAGAATTAGCCGGACCGCAATGCAGCCAAGTCAGCAGCGGCATCAGTGTGTCACGCATTGTGGGATTAACGTACTATCTTGCTTGAATGCCCAGAGTCTTCCATGAACACCGATGTGTCAATGACAGACCAGCTTTAATTACAATGGCGCTTGAGGAACGGTACTCTAGCTTGCTACATTCTGCTATGAGATGGCCGCCAGCATCATCACTCAAACAGGCACATAGAGGTGGCGACCTATCACTGTCTATATATATACCGGCCATATCTAGCTAGGCTCCGTCCACTCTTTCCTCGTGCTAGGATCGAACGACTAAGCCTGAATTGACAGAATCCTGTAACACGGATCGTGTAGGACCTGGCCAGAACGACCTCATCGTCCTATCGCACGGTCTCGACCTCACGGATGAACGGCGAAGCGATGTGAGTGGGCGTATGTTAGTAAGATGGAACGGCCTGTGCCGATGCTTTCCCTGTTCACCTCTCTAATACGACCTTATCGCCTTGGTTCGAATGCATAGCGCGTGCAAGAAGCGATAATGAAAACGTCCGTAAGATCGCTTACCGCGCATGTGCGAGGCGATAAACTAGATAGGACAGCCACGCTGTACTGTAGGTACCGAAATGACAGCTTTACTGTACATATATCCCGGGTTTGCTAAATCGCTAATACGGGTCCATTTCACTCCATCTTTGGGCGAATCTAAACAAAAATGCTCTCCGAAACACAAATCCGTTATCCAAATTAAAATCGGATGTGAAATGGCGGATATCTCGTTTAATATAAAAATATGCGCATGTACTACAGTAACTGTCCGCTCTGTGGGTAAGCTATCCAGCACGCGTTGTTCGCCTAAATCAATTGGTGGATCCAGTACTGTAGGTTAGCCGAAAAGCGCATCCGAATCCTCTGGTCGGCGCATCAGCGAAATAATATATTTCATAACGGGACTCGTACTCAACGTTGTATTGTGACACGATTAGTGAGCAGTCATATAGCCACGATTATATATCGCCATCTCGTATCCTTGCCACAAATGAAAGTGGTATAACAACTCATTGTAGTAGCGGCGACACCGTGCTACCTCATTTGTGGCCAATTCCATTTAGGCCGAAAAGACTGCGTCAACCTGTTTTCAGTTAAGTCAAACCTCCACATCACTCGAATACTTGTAAAATCCAGCAGAATCTTCGAACTGTACTCGTTAATAATGTTGCATCTCTCTGCATTGTGCTGGCCATTGCTTGTTGTGCAGCACAGGTCGTCTTGTGCCAAACTGCAACCTCTTCGCGAAGCTTTAGGGTTCCTTCGTCGAAATCTCCCAGCATGTCCAAAGCCATCAACCTGCGTCGTTCAGCAAACTCGGACCCCTTCGTACTGTCGTTCTTTTTTTACACAACTGTAATACTGTATTGTCTTTTTCCAGTGTAAAAATTGTATGTGCATTTGTAACTCGGCACATATTTTTCACTTTGATGCGTCAATGACTAATATGCCAACTTGAAAGTCCTTTTTGGGGTTTTCCCTTGTATAATTTTTAGAGGTACGCCAACGACTATTAGGCGTGCTTTTCCGGCCAGTTACGACCCATTACTAACTAACTGTTGTCTCAGTTTTCTACGGCACGTGTCGGTCATCAACTACAACTTAACCCTTCTTGTGCCTAATAACGACACAAGTTCCGTAATACATAACATGGGTATTAGCTCACCTATTTGTGTTAACAAACCGAGCCGATTGCTGTAATTATTAAAGCGGCTGTATAGTGAAAAGCCAGCTTCAGGTGCCACAAACTTATAGTTGCTAAATATCTGCAAAACAGTCCAAAAAGACGGGCCATTTAGCAAAAGAGCCAAAAGCGCCACCAGCTACAATCGTCTCACATTGTGACTAACTCCGGCCCCTCTTCAGCCAACTATATTACCTTAAATTTACTAAGTCTCTCTTTTGGTTCGGTTGCACCATCGATGAAATCGCTTAGGTTTCTCGATGGACCCAATCATAACAAAAACGCATCACACCTCACTAGGATAGGATCTGTCAGCTAAATAACCCATCAATTATCGGCCTAGCAGCGAACTTTGGGCAACTTGTATTTAAACCTAGCTTCAGGTCTAACCGTTATCTTTCAGGAATCAGGCCTATGTAGGTTGATTCCGACCCATCGGCTTACAACAAAAGACACGCCTACTGAACAAATCTGTTGTGACCTAGAACGGTCGAGTGGACCACTACGCTTTCTAAAGCAAGTCTCCGGCGGTCTGTCAGGAGCTTCTTCGGCCAAGCCGTAGATAGTTTACAGCGCTTTTAAATGCTTTTTCTTGCCCTTGTCTTGTCTTATTTGTGGTTACGTCAGCCACATAGTTAGGAGTCGCTCTTCGGCTCCAGTACTGGTCGCCTTGGTAACCTTGTACGTGCAGCATGTTTGCTGGATCTGTTCATCGGGTGTGTCCTATGGGAGGCCAGAACAATTCCTGGGCAAGCAGACGAAACATGCTCTAAACGATATGCTAGGGTGATAGGCCTCAGTGGCGTTAAGATCTGCGTTTAGAAAAGCATTAGGTAGCATCCTCTCGAAGGACCGCTAACTACAGCGGCATCCACCAAGCTTAATTAGTGTGCACACGTATATAAGTCATGCAAGCACGTCCCAATACACATTTTCTTTTAACCAACTGCGGTTGGACGGACATATATAGACAGGGATCCGCGCGAGGCATATCCTCTCGTTTCGGTCGACGTCTTCTTATTAAAAGAAGAGCCAGTGTTGTATTTTACATTGTACAACTGACTTATAGTAAACGTAGCTGTCCTTGGTAATCGTCGGCCTCTATTTGTTCCTTTAGGATAAGAAAAAGCATAGCATTAAACCAGCGAGTCAACCGTCAGCTTAAACCGATAGATATCAGATTGCGCCGAACTACGCCACCACTACAAACACTTAAATAATTAACAGCATGTCTTTGGGGCATACAAATAGCACGGATGAGACGGTGGTGACCTATGATGCGCAAAGGAATACCTCCACAACCTCGTTGGAACGTGATCGTTCCGCCGGTCCATGAGGCCGGCTTTTGTACTCATCGGAGGGTCCCACTCCCACTGTCCAACAGACTCCGTCGTGACAATCCGTACCTCGCATGGGAGATGGACGTCTATGCAAGGTAAATTTATAGGTAAGCTGTTCAATGCTTTACAACTACTTTGACTAGTTGCTATTGACTGCTATCAACATACTCAACATAATGTTTAGTAAATAGTAAATCTATCAAAGCTATTACAATTCATACACTTGGTGAACTATTCCAGCTTCCTGATGGCACATATATGTGAATTATGGCTGTGACGTCAGCCGATATATGACATCATTGAGTATGGCATCCTATACTGTAGAGCCAGATAGGACTCATCCATTGCCTATAACATAGGCGAAAATGGCCATTATTTTGTCAAGCTTTTCTTACTGAAATGCCATTTGTAGATCGGTATAGATGAAATCTTGCGAATTGTTAAATTGGACATAAAATTGTACACTCGTTTGATGTCTTCCATTCCTCTGACACATATTCGACTGATCAAATGAGGAGCACAGCCCAGTATGCATATCATCATTCCTGCCTATTGCTTGATCTGACACCACTCTTATGTAAAGCGTATTTTAAAGGTGCATATTAAAATGCTCGAAAACAGAATTGTTAAAACTGCATACTTTTAGAGGCTTACATTGTGGGCTTAGATGTAGCGAAACAAAATAAATCTGAACATATGGTGATTCCATTACATATAAATAAATACAAATTTTAGGTTGTGAAATTGAATTAGAAATGTGAGACCCTAATTCAACTTCGCAAATCCACCTATTACAATAATGTGTACGAAATGAAATCATCATATGCTAAGATGGATTTCGCTTCATTACATTGAGGTATACAAATTAAGCCTTTAAAAGTAAACTCTTTAAACAATTATATTTTCACGCATTTTACTGTGAATGTGCATGTTCAAGGTTTTCAAATAACATAACTGCAATCCGTGTATATCCTATAAAAATAATACACCCATTCTCGTACATTCTATTGTTTTGGACATTAAGACGCTGTTAGTGCAATGAGGCATGGGCAGAACCATCAGGGAACACATAGTCAGAATGATACACACATATCTCATAATCTATGAAATTTTCCAGTGTATCCATCCATCATATGAGCGTAAAGAGATGGCTTAACTTGATATACGTCTAGCATGACGGCATAATCAATTGTAGCATGGGTGATTCGATTTAGTCCGTCTTAAACGGGCGACACGTTGTACGAAATGTATGTCTTTGCTATTTCTTAAAGAATGCTGTTGAATATTTTAACTTATAATAAATAGTATTTTGTTGAACGTTTGTATAATGTGGCTTCCGATGACACGTTTTTTGACAATGATTCCATCATTTAGACAAAACTCTGGGAAAAGGCAATGGTCGAAATCTACCAAAATGGTGAGGAAGCACCATAAAATATCCATACAGGTAAAACAATCAGAAATTATAGAAAACAGTTAACACTTATTCAGTGGTAGAATGGTTCCGCTCAGCACTAAGCGGTTAGGCATTAGTAAAATTGTTAAATAAAATTGAGTTTTCCAGTTTCAGCTATGCCCCGACCGCCTATGTCTAAGCTCCACCCACACCACGCTCATGTTGGTATCGATCGATCTCTGAACTCCCTGACTAGCAATTTCCAGAAAACTATGCAGGTAGGTTGTTGAAAATTTTGAGACTAATCTAACTGAGCGCTGTTGCTGCCGCAAAGACATACAATTCGTACAACGTGTCGGACTATTAAGCGCTAAAGACGAACTATTTCGAATCATTCATGGCGTTATGATTATGACGCCAGTTTACGCTTCACGTAGTTGATTATGATAGCATATGAGTGAGTGAGGAAATGGACTCATGAATTCATTGCAGCATCTGGCAAAGTATTGTCGACTTGGAAGTGGCCATAATTCCTAAAAATAACCGCTTCACCAAAGCAGTGTTCGGGAGAATATGTGTACCCATTAAAACATCCAAACACGCCAAACTCACTCAAACAATTAATTAACCATGCCACTTCGCACTAATTGATTGTCAACCACGCTTGGTGATTGTTTATGTTCGTCCATAATAAACCAGAGAGGCGCTCTTACTTCACGCTCGACATATGGTTGTGATGGATTATAACAATTCTGATGTACCAAACTAGTATTGCCGCAGGCAAATATTTGAAATTCTAAATAGCTTTGGAACCATAATTCCTTGTGACACAAGTAGGATAGATGTTTATTTAAGCAAGCCCGCTACAGCAAAAATGTGAAGAAAAAACATAGTCTATTTTTAAAATAAACCATTGATGGAAAGATGTGCTATCCGAGACAGCAATACCTTCAGACAATTGCATAATGTGCACTGGAATTTTCTCGGAAGATCCCTACGTTTCTGATATTGGACGAACACGTTCTGTGGTTAGTCATCCACCATTTCTTAAAGATCTTCCATCACCAACAGCCACAATCTTTCGCTCTAGTACATGACCATGGCGCACCTATATTAAGCAATAACTCATAAGCACATATCGCATTCTTCGACCATTTTCTCACTAGAGATTTAATCAGGAATAACGCCATACTTCAGTATGGCATTATTCCTGATTAAGTCTCTAGTGAGAACACGTCCTTAGGCCTCTTTCTCATTGCCCAATTGTGTTTAACTATGTCGTGTACTATGTATGTTAATATATAGCCGAGATATCGATTTGGATTCGCAATGGTGGAAAATAGTCCTGTACTGGACGGTGGTGCTACCTGGTGGAGAGCGAGATAAAATGCTGATCATAGAACTACCTGGCAGTTAGTGAGAGAAAATGCAGTCGGTAACGTTACCGAGTACATTCTGAGGGAATAGGTTTGGTTCACATAGGGACGCAATAATGATACATCGGAAGATAAATCGCCGATTTTGTGGGATTAAATTGCGAAATAAATGATGTATGTATTCCAGCACAAGAGCCAGTACAAGAGCCAGTTCAATGAGAAAGCTAACCAATATACCGGGTATTTACCAAAATACAATCTGTTTGAGAACACGGCCTTTGATTTTTCAAAATATAAATATTCAGAAGCACACTAAGGCTGTGTTCTCACTGGAGAATTAACCGGCGTAGAATAATACTGACGTATGGCGTTACCCCCAATTAACTCGCCAGTGAGAACACTAAGGGCGGGTTTTCACTAGAGACTTAATCAGGAATAGCGCCATGATTCAGGATGACGTTATTCTTTACTAAGGCCGTACTCTCACTGGAGAGTTAATCGGGAATAACGCCATACGTCGGTATTGAGTTACGCCGGTTATGTCTCCAGTGAGAACATGGCTTACGTCTCTAATGAGAACGCGGCCTAAGCAATCCTTATTTGCGTAACACTGATAATGAAATAGGATCGTTCACACACACGTTTGCGCATTCAGTGAAATATGGTAATGCTCGGATTGTGAGAGGTTGATCACCACAGGAAGTCAAGTGAAAGCCCTCAACCTTTCACATTTATAGAATCAGCATGCATTTCATTTAATGTCACCATCGGCATAGCAACCTGTGTCTTTGATTGCATAAAATGTGGTTTATGGGAAACGATAATGATGGGACCTGAACATGAGGAATCTAAATAATCGTTTACTTAGAATATAACTGTCTTAGTGGCTTCTTGTTCGTGGCAACGATATAGTACAGAATGCATTGCAATTCCGAGGATGTTTACATCTATTCGTCTTCCGAAATGTTGAGATTTAGGTGGGTTTAAATGGAAATTTCTCACAGGCCAGTGACGTATACCTAGTTAAGTCATCTCGTTAAACTGTTTTACGTTTCAAGCACATTGAAGGCTATGGCACGATACTATAGCTCTGTGTGCGGTACTGCAATGCATTGTGTACGCAGTTGCGATATGCAGAGGGGATAATGAATGGATCCGATCTGTCAGTCAGGTATGTGACGTCATAATCCATTACATCACATGTAGGCGGGAGTCACAATCAGTATGACGTAATATAACTCCATCAAGAGGATTGGAACTTCCATCAACTGTACGAATTGTATGTCTTTGATGGATTTACGATTCAAGAAACATTTTGTTGAATATTTTGAAACTAATTTAAATGGGCGCTATTGTTGCTATGTGCAGCTACAGCTCCTCGTCAAATTACTTTCAAAATCTCCAGCCGCTTACCTGCACAGTTACTGTGAAATAAGATTCTGCGAAGTCCGGTTTCAAAGGATATAAACTGATGGCAGGAAGGGGGGGGGGGGCTGGAGTGGCCGGAACATAATTAGTAATCGGTGGGCATAGCTAGAAATTGACAGTAATGGGTGAGGCATACCTGGAAATGGGACCATTCGTTGGGTTGATGAAAACACCTCCACCTGTTAAATAGTTTGAAATTGTCTGACTGGAATCTGTTTGCTATTATACACAGCAAAAGCTTCCGATAAAAGCTACATAGTAATAGTCAACGCATCCCTGTAAGTAAATGAATCCACTTTTGCTATGCCACATCGTGAGCTAAGCCAAACTTTTCAGGTATTAGGATCGATCCATCCCTGAATTCTCTGAATCTCGATTTCCAGAAACCTTCACAGGTAAGATGGTGACGATTTTTAAGCTACATTGACTGAGTGTTTATTAAATAGTAAAATCAAACAATGTGTACACGTGACGGACTATTCAATGTTCTTGACAGAACAAACTACGTCTGTGGCATCAGTTTACATGTGACGTAATTAATTATGACTTCATATGCTTTATTGTAGGATCAGATCTATCAATCGGTGGCACTGCCACATCACTCTGCACATGCGTTCTTGGGTCCCATGGTACCATTGACTCATAACCCGTTGATATGGGTGTATCGCTAATTTCAACATCCGCCAAAAGGCGCTGTTTTCTCTTAAATGAATTTACTCGAGTTGTGGTACCAATAGTGTTTTACACAGTTACATCAGTCCATCTCACAACTAGAGAATGATTGATGGATCCGCTCTTTCACTCAAGCATATGCCACAATAAGCAATTGGTAGCTCGGTATATTCTGTTATATGCGTGTTGGGTATGTCACCGCGCAATCAGGCGCATAATGTGACTTCATAGCCATGGATGAATGAAATAACCGGAAATTCCCATAACCCTGTCAAGCTAGCTTAGCTATATGTCATCATTATTTAGATGGTGAGATATCAAATATTGCGGAGTGCTAAATTTGATATAAAATTGTATTTCTTGTGATGTCTTCCAATCTGAATGTACCCAATTTATTAAATGAGAAACCCGGGCTGTTATGCATATCAGCATTCCTAAAATATTACTTGATCAGACAGCACTCAGGTTTAAAGTTATATTAAGGTTTTCAAATAAAATAAGTGTAGTGTGTCTATATCCTGTCAAATAAGACACTTTCTTGTTTATAGTGTTGTCTTTGGACATTAACCTGTGTTTGCGTAAGGATGCATGGCAAGAATAGTCAGAAAGCGCATTACCAGATACACATATATAAGGTGTACCTATTAGTAATGGAGAAATCCAGTTTTAGCGAGGCACCACCCATCTTTAGCTAAGGTCCACCCGCAATTCACCTGCGTTGGGGTCGATCGATCATTGCACTCACTGACTATCAATTTCCTGAAAAATAAACATGTAAGTTGTTGAATATTTTGAAACTAATTTGACTGGGTGCTGTTGCTATATATGGCAGCAACAGAGCCCATCCAAATTAGTTTCAGTATATTCAATAGCATCTCAGCATCATGTAAGCGTTCGTGATAAACTTATTTACGTCATTTACGACGCTATTGATTGTGACGTCAGTCTACACGCCACGTAGTTGATTATGACGTCATATGTGTGATAGATAAACGGGATAGGTCCATTCACCAGCATATGCGGCACGATCATCAATGAGCCACGCCACGATGTAAGTTTCAAATCTATTGCTGGTATCATAAAGACAATGCATCTCGTGCCCTTTTCCTAGGGAAAGTACTTGTCAGTAGTGTGGCATTTAAGCTGGATGGTGTTGCAGCTTTGTCTCTCAGGAATCACACTTGAGCTGTTTATTTTTTGAAAGTTGGAATACAAGCTTTGCAATTGCAAGCAATCCACAATGAGAAGATATTGAATAAGTCAAACCTAGTTTGACTAACACAAGGCCGTAGCCACTTCCGTCCTTGGTATTTTAGGGATAAAGGCTTTATTGCCAGTTTAATTAAGCTTCCAAGAACAGGTTTCCTTGCCAATGTGTTTTTTATGATTTATACAGAATGCTACAAAAAGGAAACGGTCGAAATATAACACAAATGGCAAGAAAAGACCGGAAATTCTTCATCATAGGTCAAAACAACTAGACGTGGTAAACAGCAGTCAAGACTTATTCAGTTGTAATATGGTTGAATTCAGCACTATGAGCTTATGCTCTAAAATGCAATTGATTGCAGCGTTTAGCAAAGTATTATCGACGTGTGACTTAACATAATTCATAGTAAGTGAGGAGTTGATTGTCTATTATATTGCAGCAAATTAGTGAGCACGAGAATATGTATTCACGGCAAAATGCCAAAGCATTCCAACATCACTCACATAATTAAGTAACCAGAACTCTTCGTACTAAGTGATTGTCAACTAAGTGAAATAACCACACTTGACAATTGTCTACAATAAACCAGAGAGACGCTCATACTTCACGCTCGACATATGGCCAAGGTGGCTTGTTATAATGCTGAGGCACAAAGCTATTATTGCTGCAAACAAATATTTGAATGACTAAAATAACTTTGGAACCGTATTTTCTTGTAAGCTCAAATAGGATAGATTGCTATTTTAGCAAGTCCACTAGACGGAAGTCAGGTGAAAAAGCAGTGCCACTTTTTTAAATAAAGCTTTGATTGAAACGCCTTTAGATTTACGTTAGCAACAGCTTCAGACAATTGTATAATGCACACTGGCTATTTACTCGGAAGAACCCTTGTGATATGATATGATACTGGAACGAAGTGGTCTTGATGAATGGCCTTTTGCAGGCCAAGAAAAACTATCTTTGAAAAATGGCTACTAAGATGACTGACTCGATAACCGTTCAGGCATTACAGTGATAAATTTGCAAAAGTAGTTTTCAGCATCAAAGTAGTTTCACAATATTCAACACCTTACCTGTATTGTTTTCTGGAAATTGATATTCAGCGAGCCCTGGGATCGATCGTGATTATATTTGGCAAAAGATGTGTACTTTTCAATGCACCGCTTGCTAAGCCATACTGAAGTATGGTAAACGTGTATGGTGGGACGAGTTTTCCATGAACATCGATGTGCCAATGACAGATGGTTTTAATGTAGATGGCGCTTGAGGAATGGTACTCACACTTCTTATATTCTGCTATATGCTGGTCGGCAAGGCCATCACCCAAACCAGCGCATAATATAGGTGGTGGCCTATTAATTTTCAGCTATGACCCACCCATATCTAGCTAGGCTCCGCCTACACCTTTCCCGTGCCATGGCCGATCGAACCATAATCCCAACGGCCCTGTAGGTGGGGCTTAGAATACACCTTCCGTATCCTCTGCGTGTCGTAAGAGGCGACTAAAGGAGGTAAGGGTGAGGTAACCCTGACAGAAACCTTGAGTGCTGAAGACGGAGGTTCCAGGCCGCACGGCGCACTCTAACAAACCATGGATCCACGCACTTAACGCTTATGATCATGTCGATAGTCACTTACAGGACTTGCGGTATGATCCGCGAACGAAAAGAAGAAGAAGACATAATCCCAATATCATGGTCAATATACAGTTAAGATGTCCAATATGTTAAAACTAATTTGACTTGGTGCTGTTGCTGCCTATGTTAGCGCAGCGCACAGTCAAACTGGTTTCAAAATACTCAACATAATATTTAGTAAATAGTAAATCAGTCAAAGACATACAATTCGTACACTTGGCGAACTACTCCAGATTCATAATTGAACATATGTGCGAATTATGATTGTGACGTCAGCCTACATATTGACGTCATTGATTATGACGTTATATACGTTAGCCACATATCAGATTCATCCACTACCTATAATATAGCCGCAAATTGCCATTATCCTATCGAGCCCGCTCACTGATATGCCATTTGTAGATCTATATGTCACGCGAAAGGTAAAATTTGATATAAAATGGTATATCGTTGCATGTCCTCCATTCATTCGCCGCGTATTTAATTCATTAAATGAGGAACATAGACCGGTATGCAAATAATCATTCCTGGATATTGCTTGATCTGACAGCACTCAGATTTAAAGCTTAATTTATTCACAGTAAAATGCTTGAAAACAAAATTGTCAAAACTGTATACGTTTAGAGGCTTGAAATGTGTGCTTAGATGTAATGAAAGGGCATACATATTAAGACATGATGATTCCATTACTTTTAAATAAATAATTTATTTTAGGTTGTGAAATTGAATTAGGGACATGACCCACTAGTTCAACTTCTCAATTTAAAAAAGATTAATAATTTATATGGAATGAAACCATCATATGTTTAAAAAAATTCGCTTCATTACCTTGAGGTACACAAATTACGCCTCTAAAAGTATACTGTTTAAGCAATAATATGTATTTTGCTGTGAATATGTACCGTTAAGGTTTTCAAATAAAATAAATGTAATACACGTATATCTTAAATAAAACACTTGTCTTTAGGCGGTAACATGCTGTTAGCGTAATGATACAAGGGTATGGCCATTTAGGAAACACATGCACAGAATGTTACACATATATCTGGTGACCTATGTTCCTTTCCAGTGTATCTATCCATCCATCATATGCTGCCATACTCAACTAGGTGACGTGTAGGATGGCGTCATAATCAATAACAGTATACATGATTCGATTAAATCTGTCTTGAATGCTTAATAGTGCAATACATTCTACGAATCGCATGTCTTTGCTATTTAATAAACATATAGTTGAATATTTTGAAGCTAATTTGATGCGGCAACAGCACCCAGCCAAATTGTTTTCAAAATATTCAACAGCTTACAGTTTTCTGGAAATGGATAGTCAGGGAGCTCAGAGATCGATCTATCCCAACACGAGCACGGTGCTAAAACTGCAAACGGCCATTGATCATTATTTAGAATCCACGACACGACCTTCAGTACGCTACACCACAATGTAAGTTTTAAATACCTTGATGGTGTCACATGTCCCGCTTGTAAGATCAGAACTTGACAATAATTTAGGATTTAAGCTATATGGTCTTATAATATTGTCTGTTAATGTTTCTAATCTAACCAGAGCGTGTCTTATTCATTTTTCTGAGAATTAGGAACCGATTCCCGCACATCTAAGGAATCCACAATGAGAGGATATTAAATAAGTCATTTGACTGGCACAAGGCGTCACCAACATCCGTTTTAATTATTCTGAAACATGCACAACATACTCTTCCTACCTTAGACATAACTAGGGGTGTGCGTTTGGAGCAATACCACTGCACGTGCACACGTTAGTTTTAACGAACGTATACACGTGTACATGTATTCGTCAGTCTGCTGCAAAAATGTAGTAATAATATGATATCTATTTAATTATTATTAAGTCTAGACGGTGGAGTATGGTGGGGTTTGAAAATAAAATAAAGGTTTGTTAACAGACCTCACCCCACCCAAGCCCTTGTGTCAACAGCACCTCCAAAGCGCTCAAAATGCTACTACTTTTCATTAACCGAATGCTAAATGTTCAAGAGAAGACTGTTTTGTAGAATTTCTACTGGAATTTATAGAAAGGGCATTGTGATGTCATTCAAATGGATATTTCTCAAGATCAGTGTAGATCATATTTAGACTGGCTTTGACATTAAGGCGAAAATGAAAAATATTACTTGAGTAGTTAAGGGTGGTTATAGTCGCTATTGTTCTTTTCGTTGGAATGTGGTTTTAACCAATCGAAACGCTCCATTATAGTCGCTATTGTTTGGAGAACAATGACGACTATAATGCCACGTTTTCTAGATAACAATGGCGATTATATTCACACGTTTTTGAGAATCTGCAACACTCTGGAATGTTCTATTATTTTGAATGAGTTAACCCTTAAAAGTATAAAAGTAGTGTATTTTACGTTTGAACGTAGTGGCGGCGGTCCCCCCTCCGCGGTTATCTACCGTGGTAGATAATGTAAAAATAATAAGAGAGTAATGTAAAAGAATAGAGTTTAAGAGGTGGTCCGATAACGGAGGTCGTATGAGGAGGAGGATGTAAGAGGAATTACGGTATTGATGTTTGAAAATAATTTGACTGTTTCGTCGCTAACGTTATTAGTAAACTGTAGAATATTTAGAGACTGTCTGTATGCTGTTAGTTAGCAACAGCTACCAGACAGATTAGTAACAAAATATTAAAAATAATGTATTAATGGTATGTACGGTTGGAATGGTAACCAAGACCTGGTGGTGATGGATCGTAACCTGGGTTAAAAAGAAGTTAACCCTAATACCGATGAATATATAGTTCATTTTCTATCGATACCATACAGGTAAACTGTTGAATATTTTGAAATTAATTTGACGTCGCTAACGTTATTAGAAAAACTATTTTTTGTCGAATATTTTGATTGACTTTTAACCGTCATTACGCACAAATTGTTTTTAAAATACTTTGCAATAACGTCTAACGTTTTAGATACGATGGCTAAAATGTGGTCATTATATCTCTGAGGGTACCGTTTATAGAATTGTATGTAGAGCGTACTTATGCTAAAAAGATTATTTGTTGCGTATGATTTATCCATACGTCTTGAATAGCCGTGAGATCAAGCTTGAATCGAGTTACAAACACGGCACGTGTTAATAACGAAAGAATGTTAATGCACCAAGATCAATCTTGAATCGAGATACAAACATGTCATGTGTTAAGGAACACTATAAGAATATACCACCCGTCTCGTTCTAAGCACGGGATATTCCAATGTCTTAGCCGAGAGTTTGTGAAAATCGATAATAAAGCGTGCACCCGCTCACCGGCTATTGCTGTTTAGCGACGCTTAAAGATACGACAATTAAGAGCAACATTTTGAGCGTAGTAGCATAATCATAGAGCCCGTTTACTACAAATATAAATATATCCTTTTGGCTACAGAGCAGTGATACGTCATAACCATGTTTTTTACTATATAATTCAGTCCTGCCCTAAGCGACCTCCTCGTGTTGCGCCATTACATGGACGCTAGAGACTTTCTTAACCCTTTTAACCCTCGAATTTCTTCAAGAAAATGTCAATTTTCTTCATATTCATATTTGTAGTACAAGAGAAGACTATCTTTGAAATTTTATTATTGGAATGACTGGCACTGCGGGCTATCCATTTGTCTAGTCATTGTGCCGGCAAACACCCCCCACCAACCACCATCATCACCACCAACACCCACCACCACCACCACTACGGCCTACACCCAACACCATACGTTAACCCCACCACCACCACCCACGCACCCGCCAACCCATAGCGAAATTCTTCATATTCATACTTGCATCCTTAGAGAAGACTATTTTTGAAAATTTATCATCGGAATGACTGGCACTGCAGGCTATCCATTTGTCTAGTCATTGCGCCGGCAAACACCCCCCACCAACCACCATCATCATCACCAACACCCACCACCACCACCACTACGACCTACACCCAACACCAGGCATTAACCCCACCACCACCACCACCCACGCACCCACCAACCCATAGCAAATTTCTTCATATTCATACTTGCATCCTTAGAGAAGACTATTTTTGAAAAGTTATCACCGGAATGACTGACTCTGACAGCTATCCATTTATCTAGACATTGTGGTCGGAATGTGTGAGAGCTCTGTGTTTGAAAAAATGGCATATAGGTTGGAGAGCGTCATGAGGATTTAATAAAGGTCTCGCTCGTATGCACACGTGCTAATACGCGATACTGCTAGTTATACGTTGTGCGTAGGTGCGTGCGCACAACACTACGACCTACACCCAAGACCAGGCATTAACCCCACTACCAACACCCACCCTCCCGTCAACCCATAGCGAATTTCTTAATATTCATACTTGCAGCCCTAGAGAAGACTATCTTTGAAAATTTATCATCGGAATGACTGACTCTGACAGCTATCCATTTGTCTAGACATTGTGGTCATAATTTGTGAGAGCGCGGTGTCTGAAAAATGGTATGTAGGTTGGAGAGGGTATGTCATGAGGGTTTAATATAGGTCAGGCTCGTATGAACACGTGCTAATACGTGGTACTGCTAGTTATACGTTGTACCCTTGTGCGTGCGTGCGTGCCGCGGTGTGCGCCCTTGTGCGCAGGCGTGCGCCAGAAGACTTTTTGAAAAATTTTCATCGGAATGACTGGCTCTGCTGGCTAAAATGTATATGTACATTTGCGAACGCATGAGGTCCGCATGTTGTGAATTTGCGGGCGTATGTTGCGGATTGCGGGCGCATGATGCGGATTTGCGGGCGTATGTTGCGTATGGCACCAAGTGTATGTACATGCCTGATCACGCATACACACCAAAATGCATGCATACATGTGCGGCCGCATTTGCGGATTTGCGGGCGTATGTTGCGGATTGCGGGTGCATAATGCGGATTTGCGGTCGTATTTTGCAGATTTGCGGGCGCATGATGCGGATCTGCGGGTGTGTGTTGCGGATGGCACCAAATGTATGTACATGCCTGAACACGCATACACGCCAAAATGCATGCATACATGTGCGGCCGCATGCGGGCCGCATTTGCAGATTTGCGGGCATATGTTGCGGATTGCGGGCGCATGATGCAGATTGTGGGCGCATGTTGCGGATTTGCGGGTGCATATTGCGGATTTGCGGCCGCAGTACATATAATCCTATAAATGGTACAAATTCAATCCCTTTTCTCATTCCAGTTTAAACATCGCAAAGTGGTTGGACGTGTAACTGCAGAGTAGTAAGGCAGTCAGATTTCTTTGAAGAACCTTGTAACTTGAATACTTGCTAGATTTATCCTATAATCCATATGCCGAGACATAAATGTTTTGAATGTGGTTCAACTTTTAATAGGTCAAATGACCTGAAGCGGCATACGATCTGATTCCATAACGATGAAGATAGCGAAAATCTAGATAGTGAAGATGAAGAAATGACAGAGATGAAGAGTGAAGATGATGCGTCAGCGGAGTCGGAGAGTGAAGCCGGTAATGACTCAGTGGAGACTGAAAGTGAAGATGAAGGTGAAGATGAAAAAGAAGGCATAGGCAATGAGGAACTATTTACCATATTCCAAAATATTAAGCAGGACTTAGACGCTGAACAATCAGGTTTAGAAGATGAGGATGGCGAAGTGGACACAGACCCGCATGGTGTAGGCAATGTGTCTATTTCCGTATATGCTGATGCTTTAGTTACAAAGTGTATAGACATAATGCTCCAGTCGAGAAGATTATAGAACTCTACGCTCATTAAAATAATTCGTCAGGAAATTAAAGAGTGTATTGATGAGGGGTACGCATACGATGAAGCAGTCTTCTCAGGTTTTCGAAAACGAGAGTTTCTGACCAAGAAGTACATAAGATCATCTAGATGCTGAGGATAATGATGATGATTCAGTCGGCGATAGATCTGATCCATAAGGAATAAGTCATCGATAAATGGATCTCCAGAACATTGACTATTTGTTTATGCTACTGCAACTATACGTTTTATCATATGTAATATTTACTTCAATGTGAAAATATGGATACAAATAAAACATTGGTTCTTTAGGCGTGTGTTTGATGAGTGTAGCTTCCCAGCCGGGTCCCCCACATCCCTCGACATACAAATCGGAGTGCTGATGCTGTTGGTGGTGGTGGCGGTGGTGGGGTTTGGCGGTTGATGAAAATAGGTGTTGCGGTGGATGATGGTGGTGGGGTTAATGCTTGGTGGTGTGTGTTGGTGCTTAGTGGGTAGTGGTGCTGATGGTTATAGAGGAATGGTGGTGATGGTGATGGTGGCGATGGTGATGGTCGGTATTGGTAGTAGGTGGTTGCGGCCGCAATGTCCAGACAATGGTTAGCCAACTATATTATTTTTGTTGTCGGGGGTCTCATTGACTAGGTACTCATAATGCATTCATACTGTCTGTACCCAGACATGGTAATTTTTCCTAGTTTTATTACCCTTAACTGGCTGACTGGCGAGGTGTTTCAGACATTCCAGGGATCTACTTCCTAGCAAAATATTATGGAAACGATTTGAGCAAAAGTTGATGCAGACAGTCAAATTTTTTTCAAAATATTCACTAAATATCATGGAAATGATTTGATAGAAAGTTGTCGCTAACACCTCAGTCAAATTATTTTCAAAATATTCGTACAATGCGCATTGTCGGCCTTGTAAACATGTATGCTAGTATATATACCTCATCCCTCGTGCCAGGCAGCACCATGCTAGCATACATCATCCCTCCTCCTCCTAACTCGTTCGACCTCAATTATGCGACCACCTATACACTCATTCCAGGGATGTTATTTTCTGATTCTTCAAACCTATATCATGGCGCATTGGTAGTTTAAGCGAATAGTTTTGATACTAATTTGACATAGGAAGCTACAATTCGCACTAGCGCCTTCGTGCGCACAAACTCTTAAAAAAGTGCTGTTCAATGCGATAATTTGACATAGGAAGCCACGATTCCGCTTAGTTTCAAAATACTTTTTTACTACAACCACGAGGGACCGCATCGACCACCTAGTACGTTAAACGATACAAGGGTGCTCTTCATTATTCGTCAACGATGATGACGGTGGGCATTGTTCCCACTATTTTTATAACAATTTTTAAAATTTAAAGAGCACTCCTTAAATACGAGATGCATGATTATTATCTATATAATATTATGCATACAACATCGCTTGGCGTAGCTATATATTACCTGCATAGAGATGTACTTTGCTCTCTGTTAAAAAAATTAAATGACTGGTAGGAAGCCGCTTAGTTTCATGTATGAGGGTTTTAGATGAAGGTTAACGCGTTTGCATACAAATTGAAGGATTAAAAGTGAATCATAGATGCTTTATGCACAATAACGAGGTGGTCAGAGAAAACATATTTCCCTGGATACTTTTTTAACGCGCACAGATTTTTATGCGCATAAACCATTTAACAAACTGATCCATCGCGTCTAGCCCGTGAACATATCCAAGATTTTCGCCTGCATGTATGTGTCATTATATGTAGGCCAGTACGTGACAGTTTTTGATAGGACGCTACTCATCTCGCGCGATATTCCTTACATTTTTTGTAGTAGAGCGATGTAGTATAAATGTAAATGTCAATGTACATTCGGCTAAAATGTGTTGCGGATTTGCGGGCGCGTGTTGCGGATGGCAACAACTATATGCACATGCCTGAACACGCATACACGCCAAAATGCATGCGTACATTTGCGGCCGCATGCGGGCGCGTGTTGCGGATTTGCGGGCTCGTGTTATGGATGTTGACTTGTTAACTTGTTGCGGATGGCAACAAGTATATGCACATGCCTGAACACGCATACACGCCAAAATGCATGCGTACATGTGCGGCCGCATGCGGGCGCGTGTTGCGGATTTGCGGAATCGTGTTGCGGATGGCAACAAGTATATGCACATGCCTGAACACGCATACATGCCCAAATGCATGCGTACATGTGCGGCCGCATGCGGGTCGCGTGTTGCGGATTTGCGGCCGCAGTACATATATTCCTATAAACGGTACAAATTCAATCCATTTTCTCATTCCAGTTTAAACATCGCAAAGTGGTTAGATGTGTAACTGCAGAGTAGATAGGTAACCTTAGGCAGTCAGATTTCATCTCACGCGATATTCCTTGTATTTTTTGTAGTAGAGCGATGTGGTATAAATGTAAATGTTAATGTACATTTGGCTAAAATGGCCAGCAGTACAAACTTTGACGGATCAGACACTGGGTATGTGCGATGTCGTTGGTGTTCCATCGACATCCGCGACACCATATGCCGACGGTCGAAACACGAGAGGGTTTGTAGGCGTATGATCAAGAAAACAGAACCTAAAGAGATGGTGTACACCTGCAAGGAGTGCTATTGTCTATTACCAATCAAACAGTATCCGCATGGGTGTCCTGTAATCGGTGATACTCCGACTGATATACAAAAAGCAAACATGACGCAGCTTGTTACCAAACTGACAACCACGCCTATGCGGATCTGCGAAGACTGAGACCTATCTCAAAACACGGCCCTTTTCAGGGCCCACAAATCATTCGAACGAGAACTCTTTATCTGTTCAAAAAAATAAATAATGTAATAAGGTTTTTACACACAACAAACCTCTTCACACATGCATACGCAAGCACACATTCTGATCCGTCAAAAGTGGTCGATGGACGCTACTGTTCTAAATCTGCATCTGTACCCTATTGTTCGTGGTCGATTAATGCATTGCCATTGACAAGGAATGCATTTTGTCCATATTTTTGAAAATTTAATAATTAAATGACTGCCATTTTAGAGACATAAATACGATAGAAAACACTATCTATATAATAGCATAGGAAAAATTACTGTGTACGTGTCTGATTTTTAAAAATTAAATGACTGGGGAACACATTATTTTTTGCTGGCCTAGATAGCATTCCTCCCTCCTCCTTCGACCTCCGTTATAAGACCACCTCTCTCTTACCTAATATCGCCTAATAAGAAATTAAAATTTACACAGTCAAATCGTTTTCAAAATATTCAGCAACCAAAAGATTTATTCAGCAACCAATCAAAACATTCAGCAACCGATTATCATAATATTCAGCAACCAATTATCAAAATATTCAGCTACCACTCAAATTATCAAAATATTCAGCAACAAATTATCAAAATATTCGTACATCATGCATACCTTGTAAACAAGTACGCTTGCATCGCCCTCATAATCATCCAGAAATATCAACTGAGGAGGAATACAATGCATGCCGCCTCAACTGACACAGGCAGTCAAATTATTTTCAAAATATTCAACAGTTTACCTGTATGGTATCGATAGAAAATGAACTATATATTCATCGGTATTAGGGTTAACTTCTTTTTAACCCAGGATACGATCCATCACCACCAAGTCTTGGTTACCATTCCAACCGTACATACCATTAATACATTATTTTTAATATTTTGATGCTAATCTGTCTGGTAGCTGATGCTTACTAACAGCATGCGGGCAATCTCTAAATATTCTACAGTTTACTAATAACGTTAGCGACGAAACAGTCAAATTATTTTCAAACATCAATACCGTAATTCCTCTTACATCCTCCTCCTGATACGACCTCCGTTATCGGACCACCTCTTAAATTCTATTCTTTTACATTACTCTCTTATTATTTTTACAGTATCTACCACGGTAGATAACCGCGGAGGGGGGACCGCCGCCACTACGTTCAAACGTAAAATACACAACTTTTATACTTTTAAGGGTTAACTCATTCAAAATAATAGAACATTCCAGAGTGTTGCAGATTCTCAAAAACGTGTGAATATAGTCGCCATTGTTATCTAGAAAACGTGGCATTATAGTCGTCATTGTTCTCCAAACAATAGCGACTATAATGGAGCGTTTTGATTGGTTAAAACCACGTTCCAACGAAAAGAACAATAGCGACTATAACCACCCTTAATTTCTTACTTTTGCTTGACCAGGGTCCAATTGCCTGCCAAGCGAAACATATTTTTAAACATTACCACTGAAATGGCTGGCTTGGTAACCAAGCAATTCATTGCATTGGTAAATTTACAAAACTAATCTTCTCTTTGCCTGCAAACGGAAATTCATAGAGACCATTGCAGAGGCCGCGTTGGCCCGGTTGGCCATAATAGGGTTAATTTAACACAAGATTGTGCAACTTGTTTATCGACTATTCTACACAATTCCGACTGGATCCCTGTCTGGGACAGATCAATATCAAACAACCCTGATTCTCCATTTGATAGTCAAGAGTGGCTAAAAAAAGCGAAATTTGTCATTAATGCGTGTCCATTTGCGGACAAGATAACATTTTGAAAATGTACCACTAGTTTTAGTGGCTCGCTCTGCGAGTCACTCATTGCAGCGATAAATTTACAAAAAATAGTTTTCTCTCGTCATGCGGATAGATTTTCAATAATGACATATTCCTCCAGACCACTATAGAGACCATTGTGGGCTTAAATAAGTGCCACACGCCACGGCATTCACAGTCATAATCCGCTTCGATAAGATCACGCTTGAATGCTCAACAGTAATTCACACCTATATGTTCTGACAAGGGGTGTTGTGTATTCAAATGAATACCGCCGTCCTGACGTTGATGCTACGCGGGGATAATTAGTTAACACCGTTAACTCCACTAAGTTGTTACAGAAACTTTCAATTTTCTCATAAAATATCCCCCTGAGGAGATCAAGATATGATTGTTTTTGAAAAGTTACCATGGCAATGACTGGCAGTGCTAACATTTAAAACCAAAACCTGTCTCCTCTTGATCTGCAAATTGACATTTCTCAAGACCACTGTAGGAACCGTGTCTTGGCAGGCTTGTGTGTTAAACCGTTAATTCGGAAATCGGACAGCATTGACGGATAGGAAGTGTAGCAGTAAATTCGTGGAATTAATTTGTCAAAAAATATGTTTTCTCTGAGGGCTATCTTACATATTTCACATACATATGTATATTTTATAAATTTTTCCCGTGAACACGTTTACGATTTTTCTAACCATGTACACGTTACCCGAACGTATACACGTTGCAGATTTTGCTTTCTTCAGGGATGACTTGATGAATTGTTTACTCGATGATTCCACTCCGTCAACGGTAAGATATATGATGTTTAGCGGTTGCTGCGACAACCTCTTACCGATGATGAAGAAGAATACTGACAGTCGGCTCGCCTCGTCGTGAAGATGATTATGACGATATTTATTTGAAAGACTGTCGGGCCTATCTGACTATGAAGTTCTACTGGTACGGATTGGATGTTTCTTCAAACTCTAGGATCAGACTCTAACGATGATTACTTGAACAAACTGATCAAACTATTGTCTTACTATATGTAAGAGGATAAACTTTTATTGAAACTATTCTAACTGTACAAACTGATAAAGATATTTAAGCTGGAGCATAAAATGTGCTCAAGTACATTATGTACCATGCTGATACGAATCAAGTAAAGCTAATCTACGCTACTCTACAACTAACCACGAACGTAACACCAGCGACGTGTTACGTGAACCACGATGTTGGATTGATCCCCTGTTTCTCTAACTGCAAATGCATCTTATATAGTATTTGGAATCTCTAAATCTGAGTTGTATACATATCTAAATATTTAGATTCTACCCGAATCTGTTCTGATGATTCTTCTAGGTACGTTATAAGCACAGCTTGATTGGCCCGGATAATCAGTCCGCCAATCAACTTCTGCTTATTCCTTCCTAGAAGTGTCTACCTAATAAATGTTGGTCGTTCCGACCAATCAACGATCCCTATATTTCAATTTCAATTACAAAACATATTCTGTTGAATTCTGTGCTACAGAGTTTGATCGACGCTCATTGATCGTGACGTCATTCTGACCAATCAAACTATGTGCTATTCTTCTATGGAGATGATGCCTCACATAGACAAAGCGGTGCTAGCTGGTTCTGATTTGATGCGATCTGTCAGCCAACTAACAACATTACGGAATGTGTTGTTGTTGCATGCCATTGTATGAGTGACATATAGTTGATATACACATTTCGATTATGTTATTAATTCATACAGGACGCTACAATGTCCATGTCCTGTCCATTGCCTATTGATGGATAGGCCTGTAGGATGCTAGAGTTAATAGGCACATGAGCTGTATGATCTCATTGCCAGCTGATGTTGTGCTATTCTCGTATGAGAACCTAGAATGCCTACGTCATCAACTAAGTCCGTTTGTCACGTCCGATTCCAGTGATTCTTATACATTGATTATTTTCTAAACTATCGATCCAAACAACTGCTGAATATCATAAAAGTGTATGCCGACTGAACAGCAACAACTTTCATCTAAACTATTTCCAGATACACATCAACTCAGAACCGTGGGACTTATTCTAATCAATTCGACTATTTCAATTTTGATGATAAAGCTTTATCCAACAATCCTGATCGTGCTACATTCGCACACCATCCAGTTCGCAGAAACTGTATATTATCAGCACTGGCTGATGTAAATAATAATAAATCAAATAATAAGTATAACGTCAACCGGTCCATTCGCTCACCTGGTATTTTCAAACCATAAATTTCACTTAGGAATTACTCGCAAATATAAGACATCCAGCGGGGTCATGACTCCCACAAGACAATCCCATATCTACAACGTGTACACGTTCCCAGCCCTAGACATAACATATAATAAATAGTATTTGGTTGAAAGGATTTGTACATGTGGGTTCCGATGACACGTTTCTTTGACAGTGATACTATCATTTAGACAAATGGTAATGGTCCAAATCTACACAAAATGGCAAGAAAGCACTAGCAAATATCCACACAGGTCAAAATAATCACAAGTGATGAAAAGCAGTCGATAATTATTTAATAGTAGAATTGTTCAATTCAGCACTAAAAGTATCGTCATCAGTAAAGTGGTTAACTACAACCGATTAAAGCGTCTAGAAATGCATGATCGTCTAGGGATGTGGCATAACCTCATAATACCTGCATCACTAACTCAGCGTGCACGGGATTATGTGTACACGATAAAATATCAATATTTCCAAACTCACTCAAGCAACTAATTAACCATACTCTTCGCACGAATTGATTGCCAACAAAGTGAACTAACCACCCCTAACCAGTTTGCGCATTCCATGAAATATTGAGTTACGCTCGTTAAGTCTCTAGTGAGAACATGGCTTAAGACTCTAATGAGAACAGGGCCTTAGCAGTCCTTATTTGCGTAACACGGTAGTGAAATAGGTTCGTTCACACACCAGTTTGCGCATTCTGTGAAATATGGTAATGCTCGGATTGTCAGAGGTTGATTACCACAAAAATTCACATTTAGAAAATAAACATGCATCCCACGATTTAATGAGAACGTCGGCATGGCAACCGGTGTCTCTGATTCCATAAAATAAAATGTGTTTTATGGGACGAGATAATGATGTGATCTGAACTTGAAGAATCTAAATAATCGTTTAATTGGAATTTAACTGCCTTAGCGACTTCGCAGTGGCAACGATATAGTACACAATACATTGCAATTCCGAGGCGTCGTGGGCTTTCTGCTTGCATCCATCCGTCTTCCAAAATGTTGAGATGTACGTGAGTTTAAATGGAAATTTCTCACGGGGCAATGGGGCATAGACGTATACATAGTTACGCCATCTGTTTAAACTCGTTTACGTTCCACGTAAATTGAAGGGTATGATACGATAGTATAGCTCTGTGTGTGCGATACTGCAATGCATTGCGCACACAGTTGCGATATGTAGAGGGGATAATGAATGGATACGATCTGGCAGTGAAGTATATGATGGAATAATCAATTACCTCACATGTAGGCTGGCGTTACAATCAGCATGACGTAACTCCATCAAGAGGATTAGAACTTCCATCAAGTGTACGAATTGTATGTCTTTGATGGATTTACAATTCAATATACAATTTTGTGAAAATTTTGAAACTAATTTAAATGGATGCTATTGTTGCAATATGCAGCTACAGGTTATCTTCAAATTACTTTCAAAATTTTCAGCCGCTTACCGTGAAATGGGATTCCTGGAAGTCAGTGTTCACAGTATATACATGCATTGCGGCACAGAATAAAAGTGGCCGGAGCGTACTTAGTAATCGTCTAAGTAATCGTCGGGTCATAACTAGACATGGGAAGGGCATATCTAGTAATGAACAATGCATACCTGGAAATGGATACGTTCATTGTGTTGATGAGAATTCTGGGCTTCAACTTATTAAATATTGTGAAGTTTTCTGGCTGAAAGCGTTGCTACTATGCACAGCAAAAGCTTCCGATAAAAAACAACGCAATAATAGTAAACAAATCTGCCTAAATAAATTAGTCCACTTTAGCTATGCCACATTAATATCGAGCTAAGCTCCGCCCACGCCGTTCAGGGGTGAGGATCGATCGATCCATGACCTCCCTGAATCTCAATTTCCAGAAAACTATGCAGGTAAGATGGTGAATATTTTTGGAACCACTTTGACAGGATGCTGTTGCGCCCCATCAAATTAGTTTCAAAATATTCAACATATTGTTTATTAAATAGTAAAAACAAACATTTTGTACACGTGGCGGACTATTCAACGTTCTTGGCAAACCTTGATAGGTCATTCAGTGTGCATTTTGTTTGTGCGTCAGTCCACATGTGACGTTAATTAAATATTACGTCATACGCTTTAGTGCCAGATCGGATCTATCCATTGGTGTCACTGCCACATCACTCTGTTCACATGATTTAGGTCACGTGGTACCATAGACTCCTAACCCGCTAATATGGGTGTATCGCTAATTTCAACATCTGCCAAAGGTGCTGTTTTCTCTAACATGAATTTAGTCGTGTTGCGATACCAATGTTGTTTTGCAAAGCTACATCTAGAGAATGATTGAGGGATCCCCTCTGTCACTCACGTATATGACGCAGTGAACAATGGACCTTTCCGGTGTCAGCTATAACCCGCCCATCTTAGCTAAGCTCCACCCACACCACGCTCGTGTTGGGATAGATCGATCTCTGAACACCCTGACTATCAATATTTTTTTAAATGCACAGGTAAGCTGTTGAATATTTTGAAACTAATTTAACTGGGTGCTGTTGCTGCCTAAGGCAACAGCAGTGCCCAGTAAAATTAGTTTCAAAATAAGGCAGCAGCAGCGCCCAGTCAAATTAGTTTCAAAATATTCAACAGCATGTTTATTAAATAGCAAAGAATTACAAAGACATATAATTCATACAACGTGTCGGACCATTTCAGATTTGATGACGATCTATATGGAACCCTTTGTGATGTAATGATTGTGATGTCATCATACACGTGCTGCGTTGATTATGACGTCATACGAGTTCAGATGATGGATGGATACTCTGAAAAGGTGAATTGGCAGTTTGGTATATTCTGTTATATGCGTATTGTGTATGTCACCGCGCAATCAGGCGCATACTAGAGGACTCCGATCTGTCGCTCACGTATATGACGCAATAATCAATTACGTTAAATGTATGCTGACGTCACAATCATAATTGACAGAGAATGACCTATTATGTAGCTGGAAGCGCCTGTCAAGTGTACGATCTGTATGTCTTTGATAGGAATAATATTTAATAAACATTATGTTGGAAATTTCGAAATTAATTTAACTGGGCACAGTTGGTGTTATAGACAGCAACAGTAGCCAGTCAAATTAGTTTCAAACTATTCCACAGCTTACCTGCATAGTTATCTTGATATTGGGATTCTGTGAATTCTGGATACGCTAGGTCCCAAGATGGGCAAACCGTGGGCGGTGCTGAGATAGAAATGGGCGGGGCATAGACAGAAATGGTCCCTCTCTATTATCTGAGTATAAACCCCTCATGTGTTAGTGAACTTAACTCTTTAATGGTCAAGACCGCCAAAAAACAGATTATGTAGTGGTCTTGATGAATGTCCATTTTGGCATTCAAGAGAATCTGGGTTTTTTTTAATTTACCACTGTAATGACTGGCTCTGTAACCGAGCCAGTCACTCCATTGGTACAATTTTTAAAATAGTCTTCTGTCAACCGGCAAATAGACACAAGCTAAGAAAAAATTGGATTTTCTTGACCATTTTTATGCTCAACCCGGCCAAAAAAGCACGTGGTCTTTTGCAAATTATATTGTACAACTTATTATTTTCTTGAAAGATCTTCACCATTAAAGGGTTAATTGCTATAAGTAGAATTTTTGAGCGCTTTGAGGAGCTGTTGACGTAAGAAGGGTTAACCATAGATGAATGACATAACCGGAAATTGTCATAATCTTGTCAAGCTAGCTTAGTAATATGCCATAATGGTGTAGATGGTGAGATATCAAATATTGCGAAGTGCTAAAGTTGATATAAAATTGTATCTCGTTTGATGTCTTTCATTCACCTGACACGTATTCAATTTATTAAATGAGGAAACATTGCTTGATCGGACAGCACTCATGTTTAAAGTTATATTAAGGTTTTCAAATAAAATACGCGTAGTGTGTCTATATCCTGTCAAATATTAGATCCTTTCTCGTTTATTGTGTTGTCTTTGGACATTAACCTGTTTTCGCGCAAGGATGCATGGGAAGGAGAGTCAGATAGCGCATTACCAGATACACATATACAAGGTGTACATAATGCTAATGGAGGAATCCAGTTTTAGCGATGCGCCGCCCATCGTTAGCCATTCTCCACTCACACATCCTCAGCGTTGGGCTCGAGCGATCCTTGCACTCCATATTAATTTCCTGAAAACTAAACCGGTAAACTGTTGAATATTTTGAAACTAATTTGAATGGGTGCTGTTGCTGCATATGACAGCAACAGCGCTCGTCCAAATTATTTTCATTATATTCAATAGCATCTCGTCGTCAATTAAGCGTTCGCGATGAACATATCTACGTCATTCATGACGTCGGTGATTGTGACGTCAACCTACACATCACGTAGTTGGTTATGACGTCCTCTGTGTGATGATAAACTGGACACGTCCAATACCTAGTATTTGCGCCATGATCATCAATGAGCCACGCCACAATGTAAATGTAAGTTTCAAATCTATTGATGGTATTACAAACACAATGCACAACGCGCCCCGTTCCTAAGGAAAGTACTTGGCAATAATGTGGCATTTAGGCGGGATGATGGTGTAGCTTTGTCACTCAGCAATCAAACGTGTGCTGGTTATTTGACCGAAAGCTGAAAATAAAGCTTTGCAATTCCAATGAACGGATATTGAATAAGTCAAATCTAATTTGACTGGTACAAGGCTGCATCCACATCCATAATAATTATCGTAAAACGTTGGAGATAGGTGGTAATCCTTGTTATATCAGCTTGAAAGGCTTAATTGACATATTAATGCAGCGTCCAAGGGGGCGTTTCCTTGCCAACGCTTTCATCATTTAGACAGAGTACTGCCAAGACGAAAGGATCGAAATCTTTTAGATAGAACAATGGCAAAACGAAAGTGGCAAAATCTGCCAAATATGGCGAGAAAACACGGGAAATGTGTCACAATGGTCAAAACAACTAGAGGTGGTCAAAAGAAGCAAACAATTATTCAACAGTAAGATGGTTGAAATCAGCACTAAATGGCTAGGCTCTTTCATCAGTAAAATGGTTAGATACAATTTATTGCAGCACTTAACAAAGTATTATCGACATGGGACTGGACATAATTCATAGTAAGTGAAGAGTTGATTGTCTATTACATTACAACACATCAGCGCGCACGAGAATACTTGTTCACGTTAAAATGCCCGAGTTACGTAACCATAACACTAATAGCACCAATTGATTATCAACTAAGTGAAATAACCACGCTTGGCGATCTCCTACAATTGTTCCGCAATGCACCAGAGAGACGCTCATACTTCGCGCTAGACGTATGGTTATGATGACTTATTATAATGCTGAGGAATAAAGCTTGTATTGCTGCAGGCAAATATTTGAATTTCTAAAATAGGTTTGGAAACACATTTCCTTGTGACTCAAGTAGGATAAATTGTTATTTGTACAAGTCCACCAGACGAGAAGGCAGTTGAAATAGCAGTGTCAATTTTTAAAATAAAGCTTTGATTGAAAGGCTTGCTATTTATGATAGCAGCAACTGTAGACAACTGTATACTGCAAGCTGGTATTTTCTCGGAGATTCCCATGTGTGTGTATGGATCTG
Source organism: Chaetoderma sp. LZ-2023a (assembly GCA_034401795.1). Lineage (NCBI taxonomy): Eukaryota > Metazoa > Mollusca > Caudofoveata > Chaetodermatida > Chaetodermatidae > Chaetoderma > Chaetoderma sp. LZ-2023a. Next base: position 59,463,211 of record CM067363.1, on the reverse strand, counting down.
GTATTGGATAATTCCCGCATATGGTTATTCGACTAAATGTCCTTCAATTGCATGACAAATCCGGCCAATACCGACCACTACAGTGGTCTTGATGAATGCCCATTTGCAGGACAATGGACAAGTTTTTTTGAAAAATGACCCCTGTAATAACTGGCTCGATAACAGAACCAGGCATTCCATTTGTAAATTTTCAAAAATACTCTTCTATTGACCTGAAAATGTACGTTCAATAAGCAAATATCTTAATGTTCTTGAGCAAATTCACCTTTCTGATGTATCCATCTATCATCTGACGGCTTATGCCGTCATAATCAGCTAAGCGGCGTGTAGGATGGCGTCCTAATTATTACGCCATATATGATTTTATTTGACCCGTCTTTAACTCTTAATAGTCGGACACATTGCACGAATTGTATGTCTCTACTATTTAATAAACATGCTGTTGAATATTTTGAAACTAATTTGACTGGGCGCCGTTTCAATAGCCTACCTGTATAGTTTCCTGGAAATTGATAGGCAGTGAGTTTAGCGATCTATCGATCGCAACTCGAACGATGTGTGGATGGACCTTAACTAGAGCTAAGCTAGAGATGGGCGGGCATCACCAGCAATGGAAATGTCCATTGAAGGGATAATCAATAACTTTTGTGCTCCAAATGCAGGTTGGCTGGATTGCAATAGTGCCCTATGAGGTGTTCCATGATGAAGTAAGCAAACAGTATCTTTTTTTAGATAACAACACCGCTTCGTAACAATGACCATCTTGTCGACATTACATGAAGACGGTTTTATCTTATCATAGGGAGTCCTCGGTAAACAAGAGTGATTACATAAAACGATGCACAAGCCAGACCCTTCAAAGCATTGTTGTTTATTTCCAGCAGAAATTCCGTCAAGGGCCAAGCAGCAGAACATGCATTATCCACCAGCTTCATGATGTCAACGACAGTGGTCCACAATTAGATGTTGTGCCCTGTCAAATGTATCAGCTATTCTTGGAATGACAGCTTTAGTACACATATAGAGCACGGTATGTACTTTAAACCTTTATTTGCATTTCCATTTGATGTCTGAAGGATCAAGTTGATGTATGAAAAAGATGGTGTGTGGATGTTGTACCTGCTATAGTGCTATACGCAAGGCATTGACTGATGCATCTGCATATGCATTTACGAACAATTCAAGTTTTCTCCCTCCCTCCCTCCCTCCCTCGCCCTCCGTCCCTCGCTCCCTCCCTTCCTTCCCCTCCTCTCTCTCTCCCTCCCTTCCTCCCCCTCTCTCTCTCTCTCTCTATCTCTCTCTCTCTCTCTCTCTCTCTATCTCTCTCTCTCTCTCTCTCTCTCCATCTCTCTCGCTCTATCTGCCTCATCAGATACAATTATTGATAATTATTTATAGTGTGCGAGTACAGCAGGAAGCACATATTTTACCAACCATATGAAGGTCCACGACGAAAGATAATATGTCGAATTCCATTGGTTTCTAGAAATGACGTCAATCCCTTTGTGCACTAAATTACAACAAGATCGAAACAGCATGAAGTAAATTACCAATACTTATAAGCAATCAGCAGGTAACAGCCATTTGGTCTGAGACGAGTGTAACATTGTAAAACGAATATACAATGCGAAATGTATTTTTTCCAGAATTCAAAACTCAGACACAGCTAGTTATATTTTATCCTTCAGCTAAATTGCGCATACAAGTTGCTATTGTTTGAATGGTAGTCTAGCTATCAATGCCGATTGCTCTACCAGACTAGATCTGTGCTTGTTTCGACCTTGAACGCTCACTCCCAAGCAGTCGGCATAGGCGTGTACTACGTTAGGCCAATATGGATGGGCGGGTGAACATTACCTGTTCATTTCTGAAGCTGAGGTATGTACACTGATACGTTATTTTAGCATACAGATAATACATAATTATGTGTAGTTGTTACAATAAATAGGTACAGTACAGATGATGTATAAGAAAATACGTTTCCAAAAAAGACATTTTAAGTAGTACGGTTTTTAAAAAGGTTGTATGAATTATCCGTATGAATATTTTGATTGGAATGGAAGACATTGCTTCATTAGGCAGCAATGTTTTCCGATTCAATTATGTTCAAAATATTCAACAGTATATTTTTCCCTGTTCTTGAAAACACGATACGTTATTTCTGAGCTCTACAAGATAAATGAACTATGTATCCCCACGTGTCAGCCAGAAATATAAATAAAAACTCAACACAATTATGACAAATTCCGTAGCATGGTGAAATGTATGGTGAAAATAAAAACTACCACAAGTAAAATGAATTGCGGAAAGGAGAAAATTTAGTCTCCAGAACGTAGCTCCTCCAATATTCAATCAAACTGAAATGAAAAATTGTAATAACCAATTACTATGTTTGCCAATCTGCTAACAGCTCCCAAAAAATTAGTTTTAATTATACACGTATAGTTGACAAGTGTCAACATTTCGACTTTCGTGGCGGGCCTACATTGTGTACCACGTTGCATAATTACTTATGACGTCGGATACTTGAGCAACAAATCAGTCCCAGCCATTCCTAGACGTGAGCTATTGCTAAGAAAAACGTCAACCTAGGTTTACAATACGGTATGTGTTGCGAAAGCGTGGTCGAATGTGGAGCTGCTTAACACACACATGCATTATATTACTTTGCGGTTAAAAGGTCTGACCAGAACAAAGACATATGGCCAATCATAGTATTACCAATACCATAGTACATATTGTTAACTAGGCGTACCCGTAATGGCCTTTGACTGAATGGATGAATTCACGTTTAGCTATGCCCGGCCCATATCTTCCCGTGCTCTGAGCGTGTTGGGATGAATTTATCTTCTTTGAATCAGGAATGTACACAATTCCAATATCATGGTATACAAAATATTCAAGAAAGTGTTTTTAAATAGTCAAAACATGCAATTCGCACAACTGGCAGACTATTTCAGGCTCATGATCGAGTATTTCCGACACGTATTATTGTGACGTCAGCCTACATGTGATGTAATTGATTATGAAGTCATATACTTGATCAACAGATCAGATATATCAATTAACGACATCGATTTAAACTACATTGATAATCGTATATGTACATGCGTATATAGTGGGCGGGTATGTGCCTGACTGTATCTGAAGACAAGGCGTTGCAATGGAAATTAAAATAATCGCGCAGTTGGGGCATGTGACATTGGTAAATGAAATGACTACAAACTATGTTTGTACTGAATTACAAGTTCGTTTTTATTAACAGGTATATTTTTTCAGCGAATATCAATAGATGGTTTTGGACGATTATTATACATATCAATACAGATCTATGTATGCGTCGTTCTCTGTAAAGCTGTATGTGTATGGCGTCGACAGCAACATGTTCCAGACAATTATACCTCCATGTATTCATTATGGCATTTCTTACATCGTAAACGATTGTTCGTGCCCGATTGTTCGTGCCCGGTAGTTATGGTTCAAAAGGAAACATCACCGGGATCAGTGAACAGTTGTGGCATAATACGCATCTGTACGCTTTAAAATGAGACATGTGTGGTCTTGTCTGAAATAACAAACTATGTCTGACGCAGACATGTCGATACACATACATAAAATACTGTAACCGATCATGTCTGAGCCAGCAATAGACAGATCGACAGACGGACATAAAATACTGTAACCGACCATGTCTGAGCCACCAATGGACAGGTCGATAGATAGACATAAAATACTGTAACCGACCATGGCTGAGGCAGCAATAGACAGGTCGATAGACAGACATAAAATACTGTAACCGATCATGTCTGAGACAGCAATAGACAGTTCGAGAGACTGACATACAATAATGTAACCGACCATGTTTGAGCCACCAATGGACAGGGCGATAGAGAGACATAAAATAATGTAATAGACAAACATAAAGTACTGTAACCGATCATGTCTGAGCCAGCAATAGACAGGTCGATAGACAAACATAAAATACTGTAACCGATCATGTCTGAGCCAGCAATAGACAGGTCGATAGACAGACATAAAATACTGTAACCGACCATGTTTGACGCAGCAATAGACAGGTAGATAGAAGACATAAAATACTGTAACCGATCATGTTTGAGCCAGCAATAGAAAGGTCGATAGACAGACACAAAATACTGTAACGGATCATGTCTGACTCAGCAATAGACAGCTCGGTAGACAGACACAAAATATGGTAACCGATCATGTCTGAGCCAGCAATAAACAGGTCGATAGACAGACATAAACTACTGTAACCGATCATGTCTGAGCCAGCAATAGACAGGTCGATAGACAGACATAAAATACTGTAACCGATCATGTCTGAGCCAGCAATAGACAGGTCGATAGACAGACATAAACCACTGTAACCGATCATGTCTTAGCCAGCAATAAACAGGTCGATAGACAGACATAAACTACTGTAACCGATCATGTCTGAGCCAGCAATAGACAGGTCGATAGACAGACATAAAATACTGTAACCGATCATGTCTGAGCCAGCAATAGACAGGTCGATAGACAGACATAAACCACTGTAACCGATCATGTCTTAGCCAGCAATAGACAGGTCGATAGACAAACATAAAATACTGTAACGGATCATGTCTGACTCAGCAATAGACAGGTCGGTAGACAGACACAAAATATGGTAACCGATCATGTCTGAGCCAGCAATAAACAGGTCGATAGACAGACATAAACTACTGTAACCGATCATGTCTGAGCCAGCAATAGACAGGTCGATAGACAGACATAAAATACTATAACCGATCATAGATAAGTCAACGTGTTTCCAAAAAACCCAGAAATATAGTTGTTAGTACAATTGTGAAGACCATGCAAGTAATGTTCCCTTGAATATGTTGAACATAATTGGATTGCAAGACATTGCTGCCTAAGGAGACGATGTCTTCCAATCCAAACATGTTCAAAACATCCCAGCGGCATGCACGAGTCCAGCCCACACCGGCGGATCCATTACGAAACTATATATGAGATTTCCTTCACAAGTGTCAATGAGTCATCCCACATTTTATCAAACGTAAATTGATCATTCAAGAAGAGGTTATATTACAAGTACTATGTTGTTGATAAAGATAATCAGATATGCAACATGCCCTGGATTTTATTGCTAAATTAAAATATATTTACCAAATAGATGATTCGGCATTAAAATGATATTTATTGACCGCTAAAGAATTTTTGTCTGATGATATAATCCTATATTTTTAATAAATTCGTTACTGAGGGCGTGTAGAGGGCATGTAAAATAATGGACGTTGATATTATGTTTTGATAGAAGTAGACGACATATTTTAAGACTAACTTTAGTAATTTTCTACAAGCTATAACTGTGATTCGTCATGCCAAAAATAAAATGTGTACAGGGTTTATATATACACCTGTGCAAAAGTTAAGCACCAGCAAAAACAATAGAACGTAGAAACATGATGGTACAACTAGGCTGCCATACTTTTTGTCCCCGCGTTAGCTGACATAATTCCAAGTACGAAATGCACATGCATGCATGACTTCACGCCGCTTGATGTCCGTGCGTGGCGGGAAACAGCACACGTGTTCAGTTATGTAAAAGTCCAGTTTGAGGTGTAGAACATTACATACAGATTTAGGCGACAAGATTAGGAATTTTGTGTTCATGACCGTGGTTTATTTGTACAGAGAGAATTAGCTCTTGATTGTGAACCGCTATGGCAAGACGAAGGTTAAGTGATCGTGTGAAATGGCAAATCATAGGCATGCATACCACTGGTATGTCATGCAGAGAGATTGGCAGACAGCTGAACATTAACCATACTGTAATCAGTCGTTTGATTGCAAAACATGGGCAAACTAACGAGGTGAAGGACAGGCCTAGATCTGGAAGACCGAAGAAGACTACTGCCCGTGATGATCGAGCCCTAGTACGCCTTGTTAGGAGATCTCCATTCACCAACAGCAGAGTGCTCAGCCAGCAATGGGAAACGCGCAATAGAGTGTCAATGTCTACCGTCAAAAGGAGACTGTATGCTGCTGGCATGAAAGCTAGGAGACCTGTCAGACGTCCTCTCCTCACTGCACACCACAAAGAGGAGCGTCTGAGGTGGTGCAACGAAAGAAGACACTGGAACATGAGATCCTGGAGACGGGTACACTGGTCCGATGAAAGTCGGTTCCTGCTTCATGCCACAGATGGTCGAACTCGTGTATGGACGTCCAGACGCACGGCGTATGACCAACGTAACATCATGGAAGAAGTTCCATTTGGTGGAGGTTCCGTTATGATATGGGGGTGCATCTCATTTGATTGTAAGCTGGATCTGTTGACTGTACCTGGAACACTAAATGGACAAAGATATCAAGATTCCATACTGGATAGAGTTGTGGTCCCTCATTTTGTAAATCATGCACCTGGAACCCACCCTATGTTCATGGATGACAACGCCCGACCACATCGTGCTAGAGCTGTGCATGAATACCTCCGCCAGAATGCCATCGAAACCCTACCATGGCCAGCAAGGAGCCCTGACATGAACCGTATTGAGCATATCTGGGACATTCTGGGAAACATGGTGAGAAGGAGGGATCCTCCTGTGCAGAACATACAGGAATTAACAGCCGCACTCCATCTTGAATGGCAACGAATACCACAATGGCGTATCAGTGGGTTGGTGACCAGCATGAGACGTCGTGTCCAGGCCGTCATCCAGGCACAAGGTGGATATACCAGGTATTAATAATGACAGTCTCAAACTCGTGCACAGATGTTAAACTTCGTTTTCAGACACCATTAATGACAATCTAGCCACGTGTGTCAACTGTAGGGCAATAGTTGTCAGTTGTGTCAACGTAACCATATTCAGGCCTCGTTTTCAAGTTCAAACAAAAACATACAGTGTTTCCCCACCATCATAATCAGCATTCCTCTAGTTGCATTATTACCTCTTGCACTAAGATGGATGGGTACATAAATGTTTATGCTATTGCTTTCTTCATAGCACATGAATATACCCTCGCATGTGCGTAAAAATAGGGTGGTGCTTAACTTTTGCACAGGTGTATACAATAATTACTATTGATTGGCTCTTGAAATTGAGATATATTAATTCTTGCATACAAACCCTATACATATTTGACTTGTTGACCTGATGAAATGCATTTATGTGCGAACATTAATATAGATTTTTAGAAGGTACCATATTTGAATCATTTTATCAAGAAGCCTTTAATGCCAATCATGTCTTTCTATAACAATCTTATGCCCTTATGTAGTATAAAAATTATGATACACACACGTGCAGTTGGAATCACAATTTAGCAGTTTCAAATCAAATCCAATAAACGCATATCATGGTTTTCAATTTAATTCCAAAATCATAAAAGACACTTAATAAATTTCATTTGAAAAGTACTATATTGTAATCCAAATTATATTCATATTTCAGAATTTCAATATTAACTTTGAATGCAGTTCAGATCTGATTTTAATACTTGTTGAAGATATTTTCTTTGATTTCGGACAAACGCCTACTTCAGAAATACAAAGGTTGAGAATGAAATCCAGAGTCCGAGGAGATCCACATACATAGTGGAGGTCACCAGGTAAAAAAGGTACGGATATTCTGGTTAATTTAATCATGAGTTACCATTTCCTCGACATTTAAGAATTAATTATTTAACACGAATACAGTCCTAATAACACAATAAAAAAGAAAGCTACATATTCCACAATGATTAGCCACGAGGCATAGATGCGTGCAGCCATGTGGCATCAGGTGCCATATACCGTAGGTTAATCGGCGGCCGGTGCTGGGCCTATATAGGGCCGAATTGATTCGGTATTGGCGCAGTACTGTGCCATGAATCCGTGTTATCACGAGATAATGCAGATGCAGTACACAATTAGTAGCACACACATAATATAAATTCATATTTTTGGCCACAATTGCCAGGTGACGTTTCGAAGGGCATTCACCTTTTAGAATATGACACTGTTATATCGTAGTCGACCCGCCACCCACCCCCTCCCCCACCAATCAGCATTAGAATTATACTATCCGAGTGCTGTTGCATGTACAGCTGTGTCGATTTTGGTAAAGTTGATAGTAGACATACGTATAGGCTATGCATCTTATCTTGCTCACTCGCCTATTAGTTGCCGGCCAGCGACGTGGGCACATTAATATAAAGGGGAATTTAAGACCTATGAAACGGCAAATATTATCTACACCTATTACCACATATGATGTCTTGAATTGTAGAAGTAATTGATCTGTCCAGCGTATCAATCTATCATCTGCCGTCATATGACGTCATAATAAGCTTAGCGGCGTGTAGGATGACGTCATAACCATTACGGCATACATGATTCTATTGGGCCCGTCATTAACTCTCAATAGTCCGACACGGTGAACGAATTGAATGGTTCTACCATTTAATAAACAGTCTGTTGAATATTTTGAAACTAATTTCACTGGGCGCCGTTGCTGCCATAGGCCAACAGATTACCTGCACAATTCAGTGGAAATTGATAATCAGGAAGTTCAGAGATCGATTGATCCCAACACGAGCGATGTGCGGGTGAGCTTAGCCAGAGATGGGTGGGCCATTGTTAAAGGCGCATTAGAAAGTTCCAGACAGGCGAAATCTGATGTAGACTTCATTCCAAGCATTATTACCGACGATGGAATCGATTCACTGCAATAGCACGAGCACATAGTCGACGGTTTGTAGCAACCATACAAGACAGCGTTAGCGTGGAGCACATCATATTTACTCAGAAATATATTGATATCAAAATGTCGCCCTTATTACTGCTGCATCAAAAATCTTAATTCACTAATGCTAAATTTGCCAGCTGGCGATTACTCTTCATTCTGCGAGCTATATTCATAGTAGCTGTTGCTAAAGTCTAGAGATTTCTTAAGGGTATATGAGGTAGTTATTCAAGTACGCGTGGATGACACACACTGAACATAATTTCTGGTCACGACCTGTAATTTAAACATGCTTTCAAATATCCAACTGGCCTCACATCAACCAATACCACAGTAGGCAATTATATGGTGATATAATCAACTATGTGACGTTTGGACTAACGCCATAATCAATCGCATCATGAATGACGTAGATGAGTACGTCACGAACGCTTAATTGAAGACGGACTAAGCGTTGTTGCACGAATTGTATATCTTTACTATTTAATAAACATGCTGTTGAATATTGTGAAACTAATTTGACTGGGGTGCTGTTGCTGCCAATCAGCACTCAGTCAAATTAGTTTCAAACTATTCCACAGCTTATCTGCATAGATTGATAGCCATGGTGCTCAGAGGTGTGGGTGGAGCTTAGCTCGAGATTGGCGGTGTGTAGCCAAAACTGGAAAGTTCTATTAGATGAGAAACACAATGGAGGTCTCTCGTTGGAGTAAAGTGAAGCGACGTCACGTGCCGATAATTGATTCGAATGCTGTTATACGAGTGGGTGAAAAGAGATGCCCGAAATGTTTCTATTTTCTACTAAATTCGGAGACAGAAATCGTTGTGTGGCCAACTATCGCTTGATTGTTATATATTTTAATCATAAGATTAATTTTAACAATTTAGCATCAATGATCGGAATCAATTTAATAATCTTTCATGAAAATGAATCTATATTTCAATCAATATTGCTGAGTTATTCGGTAAGAGCATGCACAGTTTATGTCGGCATTGGATTCCAACTCACAGCACCAATATCGAAGTCTCACATCTTATATCACAAAAGAAGATCCACGAGTTATTGGGTTCTAGTAATGTATACGCTCAGATAAAAAGACAATCCACTGACATTAACACATACAATCACCACTGGGATGTATAGCTCTGAGCATGCATTCAATCCGATATTGGTCTAGACGTTATATCATCAGCACAGGAACCGCGTACTTGTGGTTATTATCCCTATCCTGTACTCAACTCGATCTTACTTTGTTCTGGACATTATGTTATCAGCACTAGGACCGAATCCATATCAGTAAATGGTTCCATATACAACCAGCCCATTCAGATAATACCAGGGCGGGTCCTCATTCAAGTATGCCGCAGTCACTAGATTGGATATGAGTTATTTCTTATTAAATTGTGAAGATCACAAGGACACACTTTTGTGCGGAAACACATCAGTGGCGACAAGATACTTTGGATCCTAGTCTTTAATATATTAATCATGAGAGAAAATGGCTTCTAAAATGAATCATCACAGTAGTCACATAACCAATGTTATATGTGAGAGCACCCAGTCCATAATAGCCATGGAAAATAACATAGCTAATGCCACCTTATAAACACTAATGTTAACGTGCGGTTTCTCACCAGTAGTCATATACTATACGATTGTAATAAGCGGCAGCCATATGTTTCACCTGATGTCATAAGTGATGTTACAACGTGGATAACGCCTGGTATATGCTAAATAATCGTCTGGCGGATTGAAAATAATCGTTTATGATAGAATCATCTATACCCTTTCGAGCGGGCGTGAATATCCTTTAGGGAATACAGCACAATTCTCAATAAATTGTCTAGTGATGTATTTTGTCAGTGAGTATTCTTTTTTCCATTGAGCCAATAAGTAGTTACAACTCCTTTGCCCTGTTGAATAAAAATAATAATAATAATAATAATAATAATAATAATAATAATACATCAGTGTCACACTAACGTAAACGTTGGAGTAAATCTTGGCATTATGCATTTCCAAACGTAAAACTAAATTCGTATCAGGATCACAATGACCTTGACCTCAGATGTATGAATGTATTTGCACTGCCCCTGCTGGTTGAGCTATCTGTATGACATTCGTAGTTCCAATAATTTTTCCAATTCTGAAATAAAGGCAAAATGAGCTAAGCCGTGGAATCTACAGGTAACTGTCTGCAGTCGGCATTTTATTCCAGTCAAATGGTAAGTTTGCCTTGCCATTTGACCTCAATTCCATTGGGCTTCATCCCTTTGATTTATGGAAGCGTGTGTCAAAGTGTAGTCCCAAAGGGTTGAACCAATCCTCAGATATAAGGCAATAGGTTGAGCCAAACCAAAAACTTAACAATTAACAATACAATTTTATACCAATGTCACAATGACCTTGAAATTTGACCACCTCAATATCATTGTGGACATTCCCCTTGATATTTGGAAGCCTATGTCCAACTTTACTCCCGATAAGGTGAAGCCATGCCGAGGTATAAGACGATATGTTGCTCTAAACCGAAAATTTAATCATAACAAATAGAGTTGTATAACAAATTCACAGTGCCCTTGAACTTTGACCTCATGACCTCAATACCATTGTGATCCAACAGCGTGAACCATTCCTGAGATATAAGACAATATTTTAAGCCAAACCAAAACAAAGACATAACCATAAGATAGTGTTATACCAAGGTCACAGTGACCTTAAACTTTGACAGCATTTGCCACAATATAATTGTCCACCATCTACTTGATATAAGGAAGCAGGTTTCTCAGTTTATTCTCATTCGGGTGAACCGATCCTGAGATATAAGACGACATATGTTGAGCTAAAGCAAAAACTTAGCCGTAAAGGTGGATTTTTTACCAAGGGCACAGTGACCTTGAACCTTGACTTCATGATTTCAATATCATTGTGCTCCATCCACAGGAAGCAGGTGGTCATGTGTATTCCCATTCGGGGGTGGGGGGGGGCGATAATCCTAAGATATAACCTTGGATTGGACGCCAACAAACAAACAACAAACAACTAGACAACAACATCAACAACATCAACAACATCAACAACCAGCACCATCAGCAACAGCAACAATAACAGGCAGCAGCAGCAGGAGGCGGCAGCAGAAGCAGTGACAGCAACAACTGCAACAACAACAACAACAGCAACAACAACAACAACAAAAACAACAACAGCAGTATCCAAATTACCCCCACCACCACAAATCACAATCAACAATAGACCATTGTGTCAATAACAATAAGAATATTCTAAAAAAGAAGATAAGATATACTAACCTTCATTTCCACTGGGCCTCTCAATTCCATTTCGAATGTTCCATATATATCTAAGACCTCCTTAGTGTGTGGACTAACATGAATTCGCAATGCTGCAAAAAAAATAGTATAGGTAAATGCTGAACAAACTCGACTACTAATGCCCGTACGGTCGTCCTCATCTTCGTCGTCGTCATCGTCATCGTGGTCCTCGCTGCCGCCACCAGTACTACCACCACCACCACCACCACCACCACCACCACCACCACCACCACCACCACCATCACCACCACCACCACCATATCGGCCACAGCCGTCCTCGTCGATGGGGTCATCGTTGTAATCGTCACCATCAGTTGCCGTCATCGTTGTCATCGGTCATTACCGCAGTAGTATGTTATATGGCATTGTCATGATTAATACCATCATAATTATCGAGTACATCGTCGTTGCCAGCGTTATCGCGACTATGATAATGCCAATTTCAATGACATAGATAGTATGCCATTGCAATCGGCAGAATCAGCATGCTCTTTGAGGTCGTTGATACGGTGATACGTACGTAATCCGTTGGATTCCATTCTACTGGCAGTGTTGACGGTGTCACCAAAGAGACAATACCGCGGCATCTTGTGACCTACTACACCTGCACACACGGAGCCTATAAATAAATATACATATTTTGCAGCAGTTCCAGCAGCAGCAGGCATAGTAGTAGTAGTAGTAGTAGTAGTAGTAGTAGTAGTAGTAGTAATAGTAGTAGTAGTAATAGTAGTAGTAGTAGTGGTAGTAGTAGTAGTGGTAGTAGTAGTAGTAGTAGTAGTAGTAGTAGTAGTAGTAGTAGTAGTAGTAGTAGTAGTAGTAGTAGTAGTAGTAGTAGTAGTAGTAGTAGCAGCAGTGGCAGTAATAGTAGCAGTAGTAGTAGTAGTAGTAGTAGTAGTAGTAGTAGTAGTAGTAGTAGTAGTAGTAGCAGTAGTAGTAGTGGTAGTGGTAGTAGTAGTAGTAGTAGTAGTAGTAGTAGTAGTAGTAGTAGTAGTAGTAGTAGTAGTAGTAGTAGTAGTAGTAGTAGTAGTAGTAATAGTAGTAGTAGTACATGGATTATAATTCCACTTGGCTTTTCTAAATATAGCTCATTTCATATCAGAGCATACATGTATTATGTTCTATATAGCCCATAGTGCCATTATTTCGTCCTCCTGGGTGTTATCGTCGTTATGTTCAACAGTATCATTGATGACGTGGCTGTTGTTACCTGTGTGAATTCCTATGCGTAGCTTTAATTGATCGTGTGGCCTATGCGATATTCTGAATGATTTAACAGCCGTGAGCAAGGCTAATGCCATCCCGCACACCTCTCGCGCGTGTGAATTCCCGTTCCGGTCAGGGAGTCCAGACACCACCATGTACGCATCTCCTATCGTCTCCACCTGTAACATACAGACACAGAGAACACTTATATTAAAACAAAGCAGCCTAATTCATAATTTATCAGGATTATGTGTACATGGATATTTGAAAACGATCAATTAAAAATAATTTAAGACCTGGACTAATATAATGTTGCGTTGTAACTATATTTTGTTGTGTATTTTTTAGAACTCGCAGCAGTGAAGCGCCAGAGTGATAGCGAAATGATTTTGTACAATAGCAGGCAAATAGCCAGAATCGGCGTGAACATTCCAAGTAATAGCTTATAAGCGATGTGATATATTCAAAGCTGATTACAAATGATATTTTACTAAACTCAATATCTCATGCTAACTGTCTACTTGTTTGAAATCCTGTTAGCTATATTAAACTCCGCTAGAGATCAGTGGCGGATTCAAGGGGGGGGGGGGGGAGGGGGGGGGGGGTTGTGGGGGGGGGGGGGGGGGGGAGGGGGGGTATCCCGACCCTCCCCACCCCGCCCCCTAAAATTGTCCAAGCCTACTATTATTTTTGGTGACCGTGCAAAAAATAAGATTGTGATCACTCAGAACGCAGGCATCTAATTTTCAATTTTTTTCGGGGAGGACACCCGGACCGCAACCCCGTTTGTCAGAGAGGGTCACACCCCCCCCCCCCTCTAAACCAGCCCCTATTTACGCCCGCACCATAATCCAAATTCCTGGATCCGCCCCTGGAGATATCATATAGCGGATAGCCTTTCTTTGCTAGCAATTATTTTGCGTCTGGAAAAAGTCAAATATATCGTTCATGAGAAAGGCGGACGAAACCCGCTATGTGCGGTGTTTTGAGGAAGTGATATTTTTGTATTTATGATATCACATTAAACATACCTTATACACATCAAAATGTTCTATTATAGAGTCGAATGTTGTATACAAGTCATTTAGAAGCGCCACAACCTGCGGAGAAAGACATTGATAGGAATACTCGCTGCATTGCGGAATGAGCCAGATTAATGTGATGGCTAACAGGGCTACAGCACAGAGCCCCGTGTAAGAAGGGACCCCAAATCACAAACAACTATCGCATTTTACACATATGACATGTGACGTCTCGATAGCTAGAGCAAAGTTTCCGCTCTGCTATTAATATATGAGCCATTCTAGACAGCTCAAGATCAGTCTGACCAGATTGCTGCCATGAAAGCGCAGTCGTACATTGTTGGTCGTGGTTGACTGCAACTATCTTGTAACTATTTTGCATTTATCTTGCAACTACCCAGTGAGTATCCAAGGCTTACACCCCTAGGGTAGCCAGATTGTGAAATCTGCAATCCCAGTATCTCACGTGTACAGTCATGATATACATAAGCTGTTATTATTTTGAAACCAATTTGACTGGAAGCTGGTGCTGCCATTGGCAGCACCACTTTTCAGTCAAATTAGATTCCAAATATACACAGACTTTTGACACATACAACAACCCATCTATTAAAGTCGGGGTTGCCACTCGACCGATTAGCCCTGGGCCTCAAATATGCTTAATTTGGCTCCATAAAACACGTGCAATCAGTGATGGCATGTCCTCACACTCCAATTTTAACTACATTACAAAGATGTTGCTGATGTTTCTGCGTTTTTTATGATTCTCGATAATTTACGGATTCTCAGATCATTTCAGCGTTATGAAACCCTTAGGACACCTTCTCAACGTGTCATGTGTTAACTTCTGAGACGAATCAGACACAATTCTCGAGATGTCCATAGATCCAGTATTTGGTCTGATCCGAATTCAGGTTTTTATCCGAATTATGACACAAATCTGGAGATTCTCTCTCATGGTAAGATCCGCGGTCGTGTTAAGATCTTAGACTATTCGGATTGGTATTCTTTTACATTGTGCCTAAGATACACAAACACGCACAAAGGCAGGCATACAGACCCAAATACAACAGAGGGATCAGATCTGTCACTCAATTATATGACGCCATAATCAAAATACGTCCCTTGTTAGCTGATGTCACAACCAAAATGAAGTGTGGCACGAAGTCAAAATCTTCGTCACTAAAGTATTCAAATTGTGCATCTTTGGGGGAAGTTACAATTTAATAAACATTCTATTGCCTATTTTGAAACTAAATTGATGGAGAATAGGTACTGTCACAGTCAGCAACCATTCCCGGTTAAACCAGTTTCAAAATAGTCAACAGCTTACCTCTATAGTTAACTTGAAATGCAGATTCTGGGAATTCAGGTTCCAAGGTTTCAAATCGAGTCCACGATGAGCTTTGCTTGAATGGGGCGGGGTATGGCTAGGGCAGGGTGTAGCTAGACATGGCTCTCTCAAAGCATATGTGAATACTTCTCCTCAAGCCACATATGCCTCCAACATAACAGAGGGATCCAGTTCTAGCTATGCCCTGCCCATTTCTAACTAAGCACCGCCCATGATTTGCGCGTGTTGGGATCGATTTGTATGTTTTGATCCTGAGTTCACAGAATCCCAGTTTCGAGGTATCGATCCAAGTCACGTATTGGATATGTTGAAACTAATTCGACTCGGTGCTGTTGCTTTTCAATAAAATGTGTATTATATAGTCAATGCCTACAATTCGTACACTTCAACGTTCATCACCGGCCTGCATACGTCATTAATTACCCATTTCAGATCGTAACGTCAAACCAAATGTCACGTAATTGATTATAACGACGTATACTTAAGGGGTAGATTGGATCTATCCGGTTACCTGCATAGGTGTGCTGTCAGCGGACAATGCTGTAAAGCCACAAATATCACTGAAGTATATGGTGACGTGTTCAAATGACTCAGCCGCTACCGATTCACCTCTAATCAACTGGTCAGCTATAGATCTGGAAAACACGGGTTTAACCATTTCAACTAGGAAGACCAGATACAAGAAATCATCCACACTACAAGAACAATTATGTTGAGTAGTTTGAAGCTAATTTGACTAGGAGATGTAGATGCCTAAGACAGCAACGTATCCCTCTGAATGTAGATTCAAAATAGTCCACAGCTTATAAGTACAGTTACATTGAAACTGGATTCTTGCTCAGCAAGTAGATGCCCATTTACAGGTCAAGAAAATTATTTTTCTGAAAATGTATCACATATGTCTGACATTCCTGTGATGCGTTTTCAAAAAACAGTCTTCACTTGGCCCACAAAGGGGCATTTCTAAACATCATTGCAACTTCGGCATTGAAATGATTTTGTTGCTATGTCTGAGTAGTTTGAACCCAGGCTGATTAATCGAGTAATCGCGATTATCCTTAATTTTTCGATAGTAACCTCTCAAAGCAATACTCGCATAATGCCTTGCCCTTGTTGCTGTATCCACTAGATGCCACTTACTTTGGCAGCATGTTGTATAGGAGGTCTTCAGCTTTCTGTTTCTGTTCCAGATAGTCGATAGTTCTCTCCTCCACGAGAGCCTCCAGATTGTTAGCGTACTGCTCCATTCTTAAAAGTAAGTTATCTAGGATATTACCCTTGTCACCGTCTCTGTGGGGCGAGAAAAGATTATATGTATGATGACGATGATGATGATGATGATGATGATGATGATGATGATGAAGGGGATGGTGGTGGTGATGGATCATCATCATCATCATCATCATCATCATCATCGCAACACCACCACCACCACCATCACCACCACGACCACCACCATCAACCACATCATCATCATCATCATCACCATCATCATGCCGATGGTGATGATCCTTGTGCTGATAATGACGATGACGACGTCGAGAATGATGATAATTATAGTGACAATAACATTTACCAGACGACGACGACGACGGCGACGACGACGACGACGACGACGACGACGAGTTATTGCATGATTGATTGTTCTAACAGTTTATATTGTAAGACTTTTCCAAGAAATACTGGCTCAGTTGTCTAAATAACAAATATATGTGCCTATAAAATCAAATTATGTTTTAATAAATAATTTTCTTTTATAAAGATGGTTAGATTATATATATACAATGGTATAATGAGGTTAACGATGGCGATATTTTGTTCTTAATGGATACTAATAGTATGTGGGTTGTTGAAAGACAACATCTGCTTACAATAAGAATACGTTCAATATAGCTAGCATTATGGAAACTAACCATAGCAAAGCGTGAGAAACTTACTTGTTAAGTTTTCTAATTGCAGTTTTTAAAATTGTGAAATCTGGACGATCAGCCGGATCTTCTGACCAACATCTGCGGATCACTTTAGCAAGGTCGTCGCTGGAGCAATCGTCTTCTTCTAATGTTGGTCTAAAATGTGGCCTTAGCCCATTTTTAACCTTTTGATGTATTTCTAGAATGAAATACACCATATTCATATGAGGCATAATTTGACATACATATACAGAGCTGGATTAGCCCCATTTGGAAGGCAGGGATAAATAGTTGTGGGGTCCCTTATAGAATGTGCCAATGAGTGAAAAGCTGCTGCTGTCTGTCTGCCTGCTGTTGCTGCTGCTGATACAACTGTTATTGCTGCACCTACTACTACTACTACTACTACTACTACTACTACTACTACTACTACTACTCCTACTCCTACTACTACTACTACTACTACTACTACTACTACTACTACTACCACCACCACCACCACTACCACCACCGCCGCCGCCGCCACCACCACCGCCGCCGCCGCCGCCGCCGCCGCCGCCGCCGCTACTACTACTACTACTACTACTACTACTACTGCCAAATATAACGAATTCATTACATATGTGTCAATATGATGTTGAATATGTTGAAACTAATTTAACCGAAGGCTGGTGCCAGCTTCCATTCAAATTGGTTTCAAAATGTCCAACAGATTACATATATCATATTTTAACAGTACGTGATATACTGGTATGAAAAGATTCAAATGGACAAAACGCAAAAATTATTTTTGATTCGGAGTCGTCCTAATTTTCGGATCCCCGGAGCTGTAGCCCCGATGTGCACTTGGCTTAAGCTGGCTTTAGTCATATATTATGAGTTGGCCCAATTAATATGTGGACTGCATTTCTCCAATTGTTTATCAGTATCGTAATATAAAATAAAATTGATCGTATTAGGATAATAATATTTCAACACGATCGTGTATATTCCTATTGCCAATGGTTATAGAGTAATAGTTGGAGAGAGAGAGAGAGAGAGCGAGAGAGAGAGAGCGAGAGAGAGAGAGGGAGGGAGGGAGGGAGGGAGGGATGAAGGGAGGGAGAAATAGAGAGCAAGAGGGTTTGAGAGAGAGAGGGGTGCTGGGGGTGAGTAGGATGGATGAGGAAGAAGGTATGGATGGATGGTGGGATGGAGAAATGGCGAGATGGAAGGCGGTATGGGGATAGGAATGCGAGAGAGGGTGGAGGGACGTGGGGGAAGAGGGAGGGAGGGGTAGATGGATGGATGGACTCAATGCGGGAGGGAGTGAGGCGGAGAGGGCGTGAGAGAGGGCGAGAGATGAAAGACAGAATGCGAAAACAGATAGACAAGGAGAGGTGTGATTAGGGATGGTATGGTTTGATCTAATATTCAGATACACGTTAATGTGGTGGTATATTGGCCATTGTGACGTTACCTTGAGGACTAAGGTCTAGATTAGCTAGAAAGAATACACCATTCCTGTACACAATCTCTTGGCAGATTATTGCAAAGCTGTACACGTCGCCTTTCTGAGTGCCTTCTAGAGGTTTGCTGTGTAGGCGTAATAACTCTGGAGATGTCCAAAGTTTTCCTGAAAATTAGAAAATACTTCTTATGACCAAACCAATCAATGCATAGGATATGGCATTATGGAAGACATTAGCAGAACGCGTTAAATAGGATGCCACACGCTATTTGATTAAATTTGAAATCTTTAACTACCAATGGATGAATCCAGGTTATCCATTACTCATACGACGTCATTAGCAACTGCTAGGCTGGCGTCATAATCAATTACATCATAAATGACGTAGGAAACTTCGTCACCAACACTTAATTGATGACGGACTAAGCATTGTTGCACGAATTGTATGTCTTTAGTATTTAATAAACATGATGTTGAATGTGTTGAAACTAATTTGACAGCAACCTCAACCAGTCCAATTAGTGCTAAAATATTAAACAGCTTACCTGTATAGTTTTCTGGAAATTGATAGTCAGTGAGGTGATCCCAACACGGGCGAAGTGCGGGTGGAGCTTAGCTAAAGATGGGTGGGGCATAACTAAACTGGATTCCTACATTGGTTAAACGTTACTGAATTGTAAATTCACCAAAGATATAGAATTCGAACACTTCCGTAACGGATTATTCGAGTTTTGTGATAGACCTACATCATGTTGATTGTGAGGTCAGATAACTAGTGACATAATACACTTTTCTATTTTTAGCTATGCCCCCCCCCCCCCGCTCCTCGCTCGTGTTGGGATCGACCGATCTTTGAACTCGCTGACTATCAATGTCCAGAAAACTATCCAAGTGAGCTGTTGAATATTTGAAACTAATTAGAATGGGTGCTGTTGCTCCGTATGGCATATTTATTAAATAGTAGAGCCATACAATGTGTAAAACGTGGCAGACTATTAAGAGTTAAGAATCGGCCAAATAAAATCATGTATGACGTAATGATTATGACGTCGTCATACACGCCGCTTAGCTGATTGCGACGTCATATGACGTCAGATGATAAATGGATACTCGGGAAAGGTCAATTGCCTATGGCGACAGATAGTTGAATGACAGCTCTATCGAATCAATAATGCTAAAATTTTCTGCTTACATCTTACATCGTTACATTGTTTCCAAGTTGAACGCCAGTTATCATATTAATTAAAACCGAATTTAGAAGTATACTAGTTAAGTGCTCTATCAATTCATCTTTCGGGTTTTAGCTATGCCCCGCCCATCTCTAGCTAAGCTCCACCCACACCTTGCTCGTGCTTGGATCGATCGATCTCCCAACACCATGAATATTAATTTTTTTTTTTAATACACAGGTAAGTTGTTGAATATTTGGAAATTAATTTGAGTGGGTGCTGTTGCTGTCTAAGGCAGCACAAGCACCCAGTCAAATTAGTTTCAAAATATTCAACAGCATGTTTATTAAATAGCAAAGAATTACAAAGATATACAATTCATACATCGTGTTAGTTAAAGATCTTGTTTGACATCTTCTCTAAACGTGTGAAAACATTGATGAAATCCCACTCTTCTATATGCACTTTCAAAGCATACTCACCATACATTTTACACTGTAAGTGTAAGCTATGAACACATAATTCCCGTGTTTACATTTTGACAACGGATTTATAATAACAATATTCGATTAACCCTTACCACTCTGATGTCAATATTCTATCTTTTCCTGTGTCAATAGCAAAGAAATTGGTGTATATTTTTTTAACAATTTTGGTGGACGATGTTGTTGTCTACGACAGCAACATCTTCCAGCAAATTTGTTGAAAAATGATCATCTTTTAATTTAATTTGAAAATTTAAACTTGAGGACAACATGGTTAATATACCCTTTAAATGGTCACCAGTATCGCCGTTTTATGTACTGCCATGAGAGGAGTGACATTTCCTCCTTCCATGGCTACATGATACGTGTTGGTGGATGGGTGTGAATTACTGACAGGTGAAATAACGATAAGAATAAGGACAAAGGATACATACACGGAAGTAAATGCCCTGCATGTCTGTTGCTAGCTGTATATAGAGTGGGAACGGGATCAATATGAGATATCTAGCTTAATGCTTATAATTATCTCTACTAAGATACCATGGTAACGCAGATTGCTGGGTCGCTATAGGACAAATACCTGGACGCATTGGACCGGCATCTGTCCAACAGCGGACCAGTAACCTGCATTATCAGTATATGCCTTAACCCGGCACATTATGATGCTAATATCTCGAATCATTATCTCTGCCACTTACTGTTATAAAATGCAAATGTATTTGGCTCTGTGGTTTCCTCGGTATCTCGTAAAGAATGGAGACCGAAGTCTGTGATCTTCAGCACGAATCTGCTATCTACAACACAGTTCGTACTCTTCAGGTTACCATGGCTATGAACATCGCTGCCATGGAGATAAGACATGCCCTAGGGACAGAGAAATGTAAAATTATGTTTAATGATTGTGGATGTCACCTCTGATGATTATCCAGCATCTTTCAAGTTCTCTTTCTGACATATGTTTTTCTAAATTAAGATAGACTAGTCTTTACATGTATATTTATATCATTCTGCAATCTATGGCACGCGGTTTGGGATATAATTCTAACTCATGCTCCGTTAGAATGAATTACATACCTCGAACATTTACTTCATTATATAATAGCCCATTGACAAAAAAAAATAAGTCGAAATGATTGGTATTTATCAAAATACTTTTCCAGACAAACCACTAATAATCTTTATACATTTAACTTTGAAAACCATCTCTAATGTAGTTACTGTTATGATAAATATTTTGAAACTAATTTAACATGTTCTTGTCCGAGCAGATTCAAACTATACATCATGTGAACTAAGATTGAAATTGAGATACTCTGAGTACAGGATTCAAAGGATAACACTTGTCATTAGACTCTTTGAAAAAATGCGTATTATTATCACGTTTATGATGTTCATAACATACATAGAGGAGTGTAGGATCGTATTATACCTGGGTGGGGTTGGGGGCTAAACTATGGGTGGAACCAAAACCGAGGGGAGTGTGCTATGGGAATTCACTATGGGAAAGGAAAAATCTTGGGTGGGGTGTGTATCGCACCTCGCCAGCCCTCTGTTCCTACGGCAATGTCATATGGTATAGCTATTACCCTAACAATGTCCTGCATCAGCGAGTAGCGAAACATCCAGTCTAGCTTGATTTGTTCGTTTTCTAAAATGTCCTGAAAAATAAGGAAATTGATTAAACTGGCAAGCTCAAAAGGTAGTAGTAGTAGTAGTAGTAGTAGTAGTAGTAGTAGTAGTAGTAGTAGTAGTAGTAGTAGTAGTAGTAGTAGTAGTAGTAGTAGTAGTAGTAGTAGTAGATATAGATGTAGTGGCGGCCGGGGAGGGCGAGGGGTGTAGCGGTAGCGGTAGTAGTAGTAATAGTAGTAGTAGTAGCAGCAGCAGCAGCAGCAGCAGCAGCAGCAGCAGCAGCAGCAGTAGTAGTAGTAGTAGTAGTAGTAGTAGTAGTGGTGGTGGTGGTGGTTGTGGTTGTGGTGGTGGTGGTAGGAGTAGCATTTGATGATTCCATGACGTGATTCAGTTTTCTTAAACCTTTATTCTTCTAGCAGCATTTTTCTCAGTTCAACATTTCCCCAATAATTGGAAGAATATCGAAAATGAATATTTCGCTTCAATGAGTGCGTGCATAATGCTATTTCTACACCAATTACCGCGGCATGTCAACATGATTTGCCTTGGAGCATCTTCCGAGAAGAAAAACATATGCATGTGCCCAATATTATGGCGAGTGGTTCATTTCACCGGCTGCTACACTGGAAATATCTGCTATATGGAGAGCCATGTTTGCATTCCATAGGATAACGTGACAGGCGAGCCTCCATAATGCGCACACTATAGCTATCAAATGTACACAACCATCCATAGTCGCCAAATAATGGCGCTTTCTGCAGGGAACCCGTTAGATGTCTTTGAAGCGGTTTGGAAAAACAGCGAATATGTTATAAACAATATGAATTGGGGACAAAAGGTTGTATATGTGTGTTGTTTGAGATGTTTCTGGTCACTAGTTCAAGGTGTCATTCATGTTAGCACATCAAGTGTGTTTCTCATGTCTATGTGTGTACAAATAAACCCGCTGTAGTGGAAGCCCTTTCTCGATCTAAGCCGTTCATTTCTAGTTCAGTTATACGCGTTCCCTGGTGTTGGATTTATGTACCTTCAACCACCCAGTCTAATAACCATAATTTCAATGTCACTTTATAGTATGTCGATAAACTGTTAAATATTTGAACATTTTGAAACTATTTCGCTGTTGAATAACTGTGCCAATGGCAACAGCTGGGCGAATATGTTTACACAAATTCAATAGAATGTTTATTAAATTGTAGACTCGGCAAAGACATACAATTTGCAGAATTCGTGAGGGACTTTTCGATGGTCGTGACGGAGCCATATAATAGTTTCTTTGTGACGTCCGCTAACATCTGGCTCACTTAATTACGAGGCCAGATCTATCTTGGGTACTCCAAACCCGTTCCATTATAAATGGCACTTACTTATATGCTGTTAGATCACCCATGGCCATGATGGATGAATCCACCTATAGCTATGCCCCGCCCATGTCTAGCTAAGTCCGGGCTACGTTTTGCATGTGGTGAGATAGATTTGTATGCTTCCTGGCGGACTTCAAACGTCATTCATTACGCATTTTGATTGGGTTGTTAGCCGAAATGTGACGTACTTCATTATGAAGTCATATATTTGTGTAACAGATTGGATTCATTCGTTAGTCTCAGTTAACTGTATTTATATTAAATCAGTAGGCATGGCGATTGAGAACATGTATCTCCTACCTGTAAACTTCCTTTTTGGCAATATTCTGAGAGCAAACATTGATTTGGTGCTTCAATTGATGCGCCAATAAATCGACATATGTGGTCATTCTGTAAGTCTTTAATCTGCAGATAAATAAATACGTGTTATTGTCATCAGCATTACCATTAATGCAACTCAGTGAAACCTCAAAGAAGATGTTTACAATCTTAAAAATGGAATGACAGCATCTGGAAAATGTATTGCAATTGTAAAAATAACAAGAGGCCCAATAGGCCTGTGTCGCTTACCTGGAGCACCATAAATTTGTGTCAAAATTGTTGCGGGGGGGGGGGATGTATTAGTAGTCGCTTAAATGAGTTTATGGACATTTTTGCAAGTGCAATATGGCCGCCAAATACGCTACGTTGTGATTGGCCCACGGCGCCCAGATTTTTTGACGGATCAACTTCCCTTGAACAAACTTTAATGGCCTGATCCCTTTAGCGGTTCTGGAGAAGAAGTCGTTTTCGGGAAAACTAGGTCATCTAAGATGGCCGCCGAACCATTCCGTCAATCAAGTCATCTTGAGCAAACTTGGCTTACGTCTTTCCCTAGATGAGGTTTCATAAATTTTGAATCGATTTCCCAACGATTTCGGAGAAGATTTTTAAAGACATTTCCTAAAATCGGCCGAAATCCAAGATGACCGCCGGCCAAATTAGCCGATCGACTTCATTTGAACAAACTTGGATCCCTATGCAAGGATGCGTCATGCTAAATATAATTGAAATCGGCCTAGTAGTTCTCCAGAAGAAGACATTTTAAATTTCCATTGCTTTAGTATGGGCGCCTTTGGCGGGAAAATAATAAAAGATGGCCGCCAAACCGTTTATTCGACAGTTTCAAAAATGGCAAATTTGAGCTCAGAATACCGAAAACCATATATAGAACCAATTTCGGCCTCAAAATCCATCAAATAAAAAAATCCAACATTGCCGCCAAACACGCTACATTTTGATTGGCCCACCGCGGCCAAGTTTTTTGATAGATCAAGTTCCCTTGAACATACTTTAATGGTCCTTAGCCTGAGATCACATCTCCCAAATTTTTGCCTGATTCCTTCAGCGGTTCTGGAGAAGAAGTCGTTTATTGGAAAACTAGGTCATACAAGATGGCTGCAGAACCTTTTGTTCAATCGAGTCTACTTGAACAAAGTTGGCTTACCTCTTTCTCCAGATAATGTTTCATGAGTTTCACATCGATTCCTTAAGTGGTTTCGGAGAAGAAGATTTTTAAAAACGTTTCCTAAAATCGGCCGAAATCCAAGATGGCGACCGGCCAAATTAGCCGATTGGCTCCATTTAAACAAAGTTGGATCCCTATTCCCTGAGGATGCGTCCTGCCTAATATAATTGAAATCGGCCAAATGGTTCTTAAGAGGACGTCGTTTAAAAGAAAGGTTAACGGACGGACGGACGGACGACGGACGGACACACGACGGACGGTCGCCACGGCATAAGCTCAGTTGGCCTTTCCGGCCAGGTGAGCTAATAATAAGATATTTGAATGTCAAGTTGTTGTTGCTTATGATTTGTAAATCGGAGGTGGAATTGCATAGCTGGTACTAAACGTAGTCTGCGGTCATAGTCTTACTGCAGCTACTAATTATATTGGGCACACTTACATGTTAGATTCTCGAATATAGCATATGAACACAATCCGAAGCAATAATTTCATCCGTGCATTGCTAGCTTATAAAATATATGTTGCATTAAGCAGGCATAATCATCCTTCGGGTTTACCTCACCTTTTTGATCTCTAAAAGTTCAGGTCTGCTAATTGAAAATGCTGTCCGTGCCAAGGGTTTTATTGAGACGATGGTTCCCTGTAGGAAAATACAAACTATTATTTGAAGAGCAATCATTTTATAATATAAATTCTCTATGTTTAGGGATAGTTTATTTGATATGCTTATAATTCATCAACGTTTATCAATTTTGTCAACCAAAACGGTGACAAGTTAACTGTTCCCAAAACAACAGTAATGGCATAACTCTGTTGAGAAAATTCACTCCGAAATGTGGGCCTTTGCATTGCATACATTTGCAGCATGACATAATCTCCTTAATACCTAATTTGTTTGTTATGATATGCGATAGGTGTTGATTCTCTCTGTATTGACAGGACAGCGATACCAGTATGCATGGAATAATCTGGCAGTCATGCCCAAGTACAGTGATCGGGGTCAGTTACTTTAGCATACTATGACGTCATAGTCAATTACGTCACAAGTTATATGACATCACAATCTCAATGACGTATAGCTCTGTCATGAAAATAGAAAAGGCCAGAAATAGTGTATAGGATAGTATGTCTTTGATTAATTTATCATTTAATAGACATTCTGTTGACTATTTTGAAACTAAATTTAACGAGAGCTGTTGCTGTCATAGGTAGGAACCAACCGATGCCATGTTAGTTTCAAAATGGCCTACATTTATAATTCCATTGAAATTGAGATTCCGAGAAGGGTTGAAATTATATAAATCGACTTCAACAAGCGTACAACGTGGGCGTACCTTAGAGAGAAACGGGCGACGCGTAGCGATACATGGGTCCCACTATGCCCCTCTCTTTAGATTACGTCGCTATAATGTGACGCTACAGACGCATTTCTAAAGTAATTGAACATGAGCTGCTCTGTAATGTGTTAACAACATAATGACACAACGAGAAAGCATAATTTCAAAGACAGAGGGTACTTATTTAAAATCAATTTAAACGTATGCCATCGATAACATGGGGTTAAGAAAATGTGTTGCCTTGTATTTGTGAATAAATACCGCGGCGGAAATATTGGAATCCGGTAATCAATTTCAGATTCAATCCTTCAAGGCCGTGCACATGTTAAGTGTGAGCCTCTGTCTAAAGAGAAAGCTTACTGCACAACCTGCCTTGTAGTAACCAGTTTTCGTGAACAGTTGTTTCTTTCCAATATCGCCGAGTTGAACAGCTATCGTATCACGTGAAATGGAACTCTCCCCAGAGGCTCTCTAAAGTAATACAAGTAATAATAATAATAATAATAATAATAATAATAATAATAATAATAATAATAATAATAATAATAATAATAATAATAATAATAATAATAATAATAATAATAATAATAATAATAATGAGGAGGAGGAGAAGGAGGAGGAGGAGGTGGAGGAGTAGGAGGTGTAGATGGAGGAGAAGAAAAAGAGGAAGAAGAAGAAGACTTTTCAAGAGAGCAAAAAAGAAGAAGAACAAAAAGAAGAAGAAGAAGAAGAAGAAGAAGAAAAAGAAGAAAGAAGAAGACGAAGAGGAAGAAAAAGAAGAAGAAGCATGTGTAACGCCGTTTCTGCAGCTGTTGGCGCTGCTATTAATACTAGTCTATCTGCAAGTTAAGCCCCATACGTATGTATTACTCCGGATCTACTTCTGAATAAAATTCCAACTTACCCGCAGGAGACTGGATCGGCTGCCCACCGTCCTCTTATCCATTCCACCAAACATGATGTCGTCCCACCGCACCCGCCAGTTCATCTCGGCCAATTCTGCTTCCAGTTTAATATATCTACGGAATGAATGGTTCAAAGTCACGACTATTAACCGTCACTATCTCAGCGTGTCATTGGCATATCAGACATACTCAGAAACTGCCTTAGAATGTGTATAAAACAAAATAAATCGTACTGTTAAATATATTCTTACATACTTGGCTTGGAAGACAGTGCAGCAAGGTCGTCTAATCCACTATGTTCAAAATATCCAAACGCGCATTTCTTATACCGTGGACTAGATAGACCTCTCCAGATGATTTTTTAAAGAAAAAGTGTGATAATAATAACTGAACTTCGATTCGATGTAGTTAAACCATTTTCCAAATATCCAATTAATCACGTACAGTAAATACGCCCACGTGTGTTCAGAACAATACAGACACATGTTAATCGTGAACTGGATGGATTCAGTTTTAGCTATGCCCTGTCCATCTTTAGTTAAGCTTCACCCACACTCCACTCATGTTGGGATCAATAGATCTCTGAACTGCATGACTATCAATTTCCAGAAAACTATTCAGGCAAGCTGCTCAATATTGTGAAACTAATTTGATTGAGTTCTATTGCTGCGTATGGCAGCAACAGCGCCCAGTAAAATTAGTTTCAAACAATATTCAAGAGCATATTTATTAAATCGTAATGTCATACAATTCTTGCAACACCGCTTAGTCCGTCATCAAGTAAGCATTCTTAACTAACTTAGTTACGTCATTCGTGGAGCTATTGATTATGCCGTCATTCTAGGCGTCACGTAGTTGATTATGACGTCATATGATCGATGGATAAACTGGAGCGTTCCATTTGGTGTTGGATAATGCTATTTAAGTATAATCAACATCTGCTTTATAGATGTGAGTTAAGAATACAGTTTAAGTAGAAAGAAAATGTCAGATTTAGTGTTGTTACCTGTAAATAAGGAGGCCAGCAACGACGAGGACAATTACCAAAGTGCCTAACACTGCGATAACGATAGGGTATGCAGGAAAAGGCTCTGAAAAGACAATAGCACGATATTATGCATTGCTATGTAAAGTCAACACAGATTAGTGATTTAAAACATGCAATAGCTAATACGGGTGTCGCCCTTTTATGGCGACGCCCGCCAAAAGCAGCGTCTATAGTTGGCTTGAGGAATCTCCAATATGGAGAGACCAAGAGACGGGTATGTTTGAAAATTCACCATTGCAATGACTGGCTCGATAAGCGAGCCAACCATTCTTGTGGTAACTCTTCAAAAAAATACCCGTCCCTTGCCCTTCATTGATTAAGTAAGTATGTCAATTGTATTGATCAAACTTAGCTTTAAACCCTTTCACGACGAAGCCGCCCAAAACGGGCCTCTGTAGTGGCCTTGAGGAATGTCCATTTGCAGGCCAAAAGAAGACTATTTTAGACATTTTACCACAGGAATGACTGGCTCGCTAACCGAGCCAGTCATCCCAGTGATACCATTTCTAAAATAGTCTTTTCTTAGCCTGCAAATGGACATTCAATAAGTAAATAAGTAAATGTTTTGAAAATATGGATAAATATCTACACTAGGTAATTTTAGTGTAGCAGATGCGACAAGTCCATTCATTCCATTGTTTTCTAGGAATATTGATAGAGTGCTTCAGAGTAAGAAGTAGTCGAGGAATGTGATCTGTCACTCAAGTTGTAAGATCATACGTAATTACGGCACGTGTATTCTGACATAACAATCATAATTGACAGTTTCAGTTTCAGTTTCACGTTTCTTACACTCAGGCTACCGAGGCAGCATATGAGGGTATATATTTATAACAATTATTATGGCGAGTAAAGTGACAAATATACAGTGATTATCATGAGGTTAATAAATACATAATAATTACATTAGTAACAGCGATAATAGACTTGGTGACTTATTTTTTCTTGGCATATAAAAGGTATTTACAAATATTTTGGAGAACTGGCCTGTTGCATATTGAAAGAAGTCCTTTTGCTTTTTCTATCGAGTTATTGGTTAGCTAGTAAGAAGGGATTAGTCTTTGTCGTTCAGTGCTAAATTTTGTGCAATGAAAAAGAAAGTGTAATTCGTCACCTATGCAATTACATGCATTACAGATGCGCTCATTTTGATCAATCCCCTCCCATCTCTTGGTCTCGATGTCTAGTTGGTGATTTAATGTTCTGAAGTGGCACATCATTATAGCGTCGCGATATGGCAATACAACAAACTATTTTTCAAATACCGAATCACTCATTATGTTATTGTAAAACGTTAATCGGCTTGAATTGGAAATGTCAGCTCTACATTTTTCATTGAATTGAGTTTGTAAAGCTATTCTTACCTGCCTAATGATGTTAGTCTTATTTACGTTTTCTGCGTTAAAGGCTGTATCAAATCCTGTTATTGTTAGTATTTCTTTAACCTTTCCTATCCATTTAAACTTGATATTCTTTGTCTCGGTATACTGTAGGCAGGTATAATAAAGAAGAGACGACAGTTTTCCATATCCAGCGTTTACGATGTCCGTCCAAAATCGAATTATATTGCACTGTATTATAATATTTAATGGGTGTTTACCTAACTCTGTATAGCGCATAACATTCGGGGTACTCTTCTTCATTTGTAACATAATGTTTATAAAATCGCATTTGGCAAATTTCTAGCAGTTTCGTGTTTTCAAAGCCCCAGATTTCGGACGCGTATACTATAACTGGTATAACCATAGACTCAAAAAGTGTGCACTGTAAATCTATCGGGAGATCGGTCACTTTCATTTTGTGAATTAGTGCGTACATTGCTTTGATCCCTTGAGCTAAGTTTCGTTTCGACAGAGACTACGCAGTCGTGAAGCTGGAATAGCCCGCCAATTATACGAGGTGGACGTATAATAAACATAAACTACTTCAGTACCCGCTCCCAGTAAAATTAATTTCAAAATATTCAGCAGATTACCAATGTAGTTACATTGAGATTCGGTTTCTGACCATTTCACGGTTCAAAGTATACAAATCGATCCCGACACGCGCAGAACGGGGACAGAGATTAGTAAGGTATAGACGTGACAGACATAGAAACGGACGGGGAATATCAAGAAATGGATGTGGCATAGCTAGACTTTGGTGTGACATAGCTAGAAATGGGTGGGGCATAGCTAGAATGTGGCGGTGCATAGCTAGAAATGGATCCCTCTATTTCCTACATGTGTGTCAATCTTTGGCATGCAAAATACACTGACATGTATAAAACTCAGTGTCATTGAATCATATTAACATATGTGATTGAAATCTTAGGCAATAATTTATATTCACCAACACCACCCGTTATCCTTGCCGAATGTAGGCAGCGTAAATTACTTAGTAAATATCAATACGTTAAGAAATGTCCCTTACCTTCTTTGCATTTCAATCCGTCGAAGCCACATAGAGGTACGTCAAGAGGAGGTGTTCTCCTTGATCCTCCCCAGTCTATCACAGTACCACGCTTTAATTCGTACACCTTTCGCGTGCCAAAATAATTGGCGACAACCTGGAGGAGAATAATAGCATATATGCTGATCATTTGCATTCGCAGCAGTGACTAGCTGGCCATTTCGGCTAAATACTGGTGGTTCTCCGAGATGTGTTATTAAATGGTTACTTGTCTTCAATAACCATCATGATCCGCACTCATGGGTCCACAATTCTAGCTACGCCACACCTATCTCCAGTTAAGCCCGCTCTCTCTCTGTGAGGGCATTTACATCGATTTAACCGTAAATTACCAGAATGCCAAGTTATATACAGGTAAGCAGCTAAATACTCTGAAACTAATTTGACTGGGGGTAGTTACAACCCCAACTCAAATTACTTTCAAACTAATAATTTAATGTTTATTAAACTGTCTGAATTATCAGAAATCATAAGCAAATACTTCACATGTCACCTGCCGTCAATACGAAAATAATACATGGCTGTCACTAAAGTTACAATAATCAATATGAAAGTGTATGAATTGCATATCTTTGATGAAGACTATTTTGAAACTAATTTGAGCGGCAGCTGTTGTAGCCTTAGTCTTTCATGGATAGTTAACTTGAAATTTAGATGCAGGCAATAAAGGCTTAAATTTAAATACGTCTTTCGTACAAAATGGGAGGGGGTGGGGTGGTAGTTAGAAATAGGTGTGACATGTTATGCAGCCTATGTTTCTATTGCTTATAAGACAAAAGCAGCCAGCGATTGCACATCATTGCCCTGCCATTTTGTCACATTTCAAAGCGCCTTTGATTCCCTGATGTCCAAGATTTTCCAGAATCTTTCGGATGCTCTCTTCGGATCACACCTAAACGTGTCGGGTCCTCCTGTGCGGTCACACCAGTTCTTATCCTAAAATGTCAGCACAATCGGACCAGTAGTTTCCGAGATAGCCATATGTCCAGAATTGTGTTCTCTTATACGAAACACAGCCAAATTATGGATATCCTTGTGCACAACAAGATGCGTCCTTGTATTAAAATTTGAGCCAAATCTAATCAGTTGTTTTTTTAAATACAGGTGCTGACAGACAGGCACACATACACACACACACAGACACACACACGCACACACGCACGCACGTACGCACGCACACAAACAGACGCAATCGCAATACCATCTTCCGCTTACAGAATGATGGTAATGGACCGTTCCAATCTTATCCATCTATCATATGGCGTCATATGACGTCATAATCAACTACGTGGCGTGTATGATGTATGATGATCATGACGTCGTGAATGTCTCGATATAGTCCGTCTTTAACGGTTAATAGTCCGACACATTGTACGAATTGTATGTCTTTACCATTAATAAGCATTCTGTTGAATATTTTGAAACTAATTTGACTGGGTGCTGTTGCTGCCATAGGCAGTAACAGCGCCCAGTCAAGTTAGTTTCAAAATATTCAACAGCTTACCTATATAGATTTCTGGCAATTGATAGTCAGGGAGATCAGAGATCGATCGATCACAACACGAGCGAAGTGT
The DNA here is from genome assembly GCA_034401795.1 of Chaetoderma sp. LZ-2023a. NCBI lineage: Eukaryota > Metazoa > Mollusca > Caudofoveata > Chaetodermatida > Chaetodermatidae > Chaetoderma > Chaetoderma sp. LZ-2023a. The sequence continues at coordinate 59,430,735 of CM067363.1, read as the reverse complement.
AGGTGGAGCTTAAATAAGGATGGGCGGGGCATAGCTAAAACTGGAAAGGTTCATTAAAGTTGATTGTCTATCGAGTTATCGTTACTACGCATATAATATTATACTCATGACCCTAATAAAGAAGGTTACGGCCCGTATTGGCCCAGTACCGGCCCAGTAATCCACGTTATCCGGATAGTTAGCCGCACATTATGCTTCGTCAGATTACTCGTGTAAAGCTCAGGTGCCGTCATTCGATTGCAGGTATGTGTGCTACGTCAGTTATTGGGAGATGGCAGTTGGGTAGTGATCGCTTGGTTGACTGACATATCGGACGTGTTTGTACGTTTGATATAATGAAGATACCGCAGGTGACCCACAGCAAGTGATCCTTTCTTAAAAGTATCCAAATTCCGTAGCATTGACGCCGTAGTGGGCTCATCACTTTATATCGTTCATCTTATACACGGGCAATGCATGATTTAAGCAGCCTGCCATGCGCAGTTATTCATTTGCAATCTACGCCTGTGTACTCTGCTTTGCAGACAACCGATGAAGTCTCAACCCAATGACTTATATTGGTTACTAAACCATGACGTCTGATTGATGTTCAGGATATTATCTTTCAAAGAGTAAATCAGGATTTATTGTTTAATGCCAACTAGTGCTAACCCCGGAAATTTGTTATCAATGTACATTTATTTTAAAACTATCTTCATTTCATGCAACATCCTGTGAGTGTCAAGTAGCGACAATGGACTTTTCCATTTTAGCCATGCCCGCTCATCGCTACCTAAGCTCCACCCACACCGCGCGGTGTTGGGATTGGTCGATCCCCAAATGCTCTAGCTATCAATTTCCTGAAAACTATACAGGGAAGCTGTTGAATATTCTGTAACTAATTTCACTTGGTGCTGTTGCTGCCTATGATAGCAACAGCGCCCAGTCAAATTAGTTTCAGAATATTCAACAGAATATTTATTAAATAGTAAAAGCACCAATTTGTACAACAACGCATTGACCGTCATCAAATATGCCTTCGTGACATACTTATCGACGTCATTCATAACGTCATTCATTATGATGGCATTGTACACATCACGCAGTTAATTATGACGTCATTTGATGGGTGGGTACTCTGGAAAGGTAAATTCCATCGCCCGATTCCCGTATGTGCGCGTGCGTGCGTGTGTGCCGTACGTGTGTACGAATGCGCGTCTGTGCAAGGGGTTATGCGTGCGTGCGTGCGTGCGTGCGCGCATGCGCGCGTGTGTGTGTAGACCTCCCTCGTGCATAGTGTGTGTACTAATCTAGCATTATATATACACATACCGATATTATGTGCATGTCAGTCTTCTCGGATGGGACTTTAAACTGAGGTCCCGTCACACAGTGCCCATCACTGTGTGAACGTGAGCTAGGGTTAGGTAGGCAAGAAATTTCGGCATAGTCAAAGTAAACCGGATGCTGAATGGATCCCTCCTCGGATGGAACCACGCAACATACGGATTACAAAACCAAAACCAAATTGCTAGAATTAGAATCTTTCGGAATTTTCGAGGGGACTATGGAGGGATGTAACCCGGATGACTGACCGAGTTCGTCCTCGGACGGTCACAGTCACCATACGGGCTACCTAACCAATCAAAATCAAACAAGTGCGCGCTGGTGCCTGCTCGGATGATGGCCAGAAGACCAAATGGGTCCCAGGACCCGAAAGACCCCACACCCCAACCTCCCCACTCCCCCCAAAGGGGCCGGGAGGTCTCTGACCTAAAGCCCCCCCTTGGGTGCATCAGGTCATAAGACCGTACACACCTCCCCCGACCCAACACCTACCCCATCCCTTACCCACCCCTGTTAGGTCCAGGTTAGGCCATCCCCATTACACACGCCCAAGCATGAGGAGCAACAAAAAAAGCCATGGAAAAGAACAGCAACATGAGACAAAATCGAGAGACAACGATCAACACACACATACACACAGAGAGAGACACAAGCTAATGCACAAACCGACGTCACAAGAATTCACAAGAATTCAACAGAAACCATAAAGGCCAGGCGTGAGTCTAGACCCTAGCATTGGGAACTAGCATATAAACGCCTCAAATATTACAACACACACACATATGTGCATTTTTGCAGTGTCCACCCACAACGTAACTTACTCTGTATTCCTTCGTTGCAGGGTCAAGGTCGTGCAAGGAGTAGTCGCCATTCCTGTCACCAGTTGCATCAATGCTTACCACGCCTGTAATTCCTAACGATAAATAACATTATGCATGGGTTGAAATTGGATTGCAGATGAACTATGTGCGTGATTAACAATATATATATATAGGGATACGGTCCCTAATTCATTTTAGGAATTGAACGGATTTTATTAATTTATACAGAGGCAAATCATCATATGTAAGATGTATTTCATTTCATTACGTTGAGGTACACAATTTAAACCTCTAAAAGTATATACCTTTAACAAGTTTATGTATAAGAATTATGTCGTGAGTGCGGGTCTATGCGCAGGTGCAGCGGATGGATCGTAAACGGATTCCAATATCACAGCAAATAGCTTGGTCACGCGGGACAAAACGGCCTCTGGGGTAATTTTTGCAATGCCAATTTGCAGGCCAAGATAATGCGATTTCTTGACAATATACTACTAAAATGATTGGCGCAATAATTGAGCGAGTCATTCCAGTGGTTAACAAATTATGATATGTTAATGGGCTTCCCTTGGCCTGTAACTAGACACTGGGAAAACAAGAGATTCGATTTTCTTGAAAATCAATCTAGTAACGTCAAGGTGAACAAAACGGTCTCTTTTAATAGTGATTTTGAGCCATGTCAATTTGCTTGGACAACAGAAAGTGTTTTGGGTTTTTTCAGTGGGATATGGACACAATAGTATTCTCTTGGCCTGCAAATGGACACTGGCAAAGC
>CM067363.1:59285313-59422813 GCA_034401795.1 Chaetoderma sp. LZ-2023a | reverse complement strand
ATTTTCAAATTAAATTTAAAAATGATCCAGTGTACGTTTTTCAACAAATTTGGTGGCAGACGGTGCTATCGAAGACAGCAACATCGTCCCCTAGAATTGTTGAAAACTATACACCAGTTTGGTTTAAACGTGATTTATTTGTTCAGATGTTGCTTAGAGTCTTATGCCCGTGTCTCCCATACACATACAGATTATTCAAAACCTTTTTACAACAAAATGGCGGCAAATCATAATAGTTTAATTAATTGTAGTCTATTGGTGTGCATAAGTATGTGAATGTTGAGTGTGAGGTGGGGGGAGAGTAGGAAGAAAGACCGAGATAGAAAGGGAGATGGGGAAAGTGTGGGGGGGGGAGGGTGAGAGATAGAGAGAGCGAGGAATAAGATCAAATGGAAGAATAGCAGAGGTGAGCTCTAGGTGCTGCCTTCGCCCCGACCTGTACGTGTTGGGCTGCTGTCCATTTACCCCGTAAACTATAAGTTCACAAACAGGAAGCTACTGAAAGCGGTTGGTGTTAATTATGTATTGACATACCGTATTACAGATCAGTTTGTTCATTTCCAAGTTGGTAGTGTAAGTCCCGTATAGAAGCTGGTTGACCGTAAGATTAGCAAGAGAAATATCGTTCAAGGCAAGCTGATTTTGGAAAACGACTCTTTGCTCGTTAAAAAGGGCACAATGTAAGAGGTAGTGGTGTGTAGATTCATCATTGTGCCCACAAGAACAACTGGCAGATTCCGACAGAAAGTTGTCAAATAGATGTCGGTTTAAAGACCTACAACCATTTCGGAGCCTGCATAGCATTATGTTGGCAAACCTCGGGCCTACGTAATACCACTCAGGGGGTTGTCGTATGGATGACATAGCCTTGAGTTTGCTTTTAAATTCTAGAAGAGTGACAGATCTCTCACCGGCACAGGAAGCATATTCCAGGCGCGGATCGTTGCTGGGAAAAAGGATCCAGAGAATAGCTCAGTACGGCAGCGGAATGGAGTGAAGAAATTTGGATGACGGATATTGTAAGGATTTCGTACTTGGGATAGTGTGGGAAGATGGTTGACCAGAACCTCACAGGTCATCCCGTTAATAATTTTAAATAGCATAGATAATCTATGAAATTCACGTCTGATTGACAAGGTTTCGATGCCTGTTTTTAAGTACAGGTCTTCAGTGCTCGCACTACGTGTCATTCCACATACCGTTCTGAGAGCATCTTTTTGGATATCCTCTAGCCGAATTACAAGATATTGTGGAATATTATCCCACACCACATCTGCATATTCTAACGATGGTCTAATAAATGTTTTGTACATGATCTCGAGACATTTACGGTCTAGAATATATTTTAGACCTTTAAGTAAGGAGAGTTTGTGTTGAGCGTTTGCTATGAGATTACTCACATGGTTAAGCCAATTCCCTTTGTTATTAAAGGTAATGCCGAGGTGCTTATGATCAGTTGATAGTAGAATTTCAGAATCTTTGAAGTTGATTGAAAAGGATGTGGGCTCGTTGCGCAGGGAAAAAATTAGAGATGTAGTTTTCGAGGCATTAAACTCGACGAGCCACATGTTTGCCCAATGCGTCATGGTCAGTAGATCGTAATCGAGTGTGGCAGTGTGTTCTTTTAGATCATCTGACATTACATATAGGCACGTGTCATCAGCAAAAAGTCTAATATTGTGAATTATATTGCTGGGCATGTCATTAATAAAAACTAAGAATAACAAATGACCAAGCACAGAGCCTTGTGGCACTCCAGCATGTAAACGAAGTAGGGTGGACTCATTGCCGTTTATAACTACTCGCTGGTATCGGTTTCCAAGATAATTTTCGAACCATGTAAGTAGATTTCCACAGATACCAAAATTCCTAAGCTTCTGTAGGAGGCCGCGATGCCATACTCGATCAAAGGCTTTAGATATATCGAAGAATAGAAAGATTATTTCCTTTTGATCGTCAAGGGCTTGAGTAATATCCGTGTAGATATCAAGCAGTTGATTTACTGTAGAATGTGATGGAAGAAAGCCAGACTGATATAGAATGATATCATGTCTAATATAGTTATAGATATGTTTAAAAACGGTTCTCTCCATAACTTTACTAAGACAACTCAACAGTGATATTGGTCGATAATTTGAACATAAGCTCTTGTCTCCTTTCTTGAATATAGGAGTTACATTAGCAATTTTCCAAGAAGTGGGGAACTGCGCACTAGAAAGTGAGTAATTAAAGAACCGCGCTAGTATTGGGACCAATACTTGTTGGCTCTCGAATAATAGTTTCGGGCTTAATTTATCCGGGCCAACAGCTTTAGACGTGTCCAGATTGGACAGTACATCGGAGATGTCAGTGTTTGATATTGTAATTGAGTGGAGAGTATTGTCCGTATACATAGATAGAGGCGGTAATCTGGCATTAGCATCGTCAATATTGGCGATGCTAGAGAAGTACCGGTTAAGGAGGCTTGCCTTTTCTAAAGAGTCGTAAGAGAATGAGCCGTCATCGCGCTTCAGAGGCGGCATTTCGCTAAAATTAGAGTTAGTATCACATAGGAACGTCTTACATATTTTCCACCACTCTTTAGAACCTGTGCGTCCATGCCTTATTTTTTAAGCTAATTTATTCCTGAAGTTTTCTTTCGCTGTTCGGACTAATGTATTGATGTGGTTTCTCTGTTTTTTAAAGTTGGCCACATCTTGCTCTCGGTTAGTTTTTCTTGATTTCTTGAACAATTTTTCCCTGACTCTCATTTCGTGCTTTATTTTGCTGGACATCCAGACTTTATCGTTTGGGTTTATAGTTATAGTCTTATTTGGGATACTAATACTAGCAGCGGCAATAATGTTTGTAGTGATTGTCTGACACCAAATGTCGACGCCATTAGCATCGGAGATGTTGTTCCAGGGTGCGTTAGTTAAGTGATCCCTAAATAAATCCCAATCAGCTTTCGCATAGTCCCATATATGGCGAGTGTATGTTTTACGTTTAGGTATGGAGGATGATAAAACCAAATATACTGGAGTATGATCACTACAAAATGGCGCAAGTACTCCACTCTCTTTTACTATTCTGGCACAGCTGATAATAATTGGATCAAGTAATGTATTTGAAATGGGTCGGGTTGGTTCTTGTATTAACTGGTGGAAGCCAAACGTAGATATGATGTCACGTAGATGATGCTTAGATGGATTGAGAAGATCGTCGTTAATGTCGCCGAGTAGGACAAGATTTTTGTTTGGATTTAAGTCGCGAACATTCTCAATATTATCTGTGATAGTTTGCCATTTGTCAACACTTGTGTTAGGCGGCCGGTAAATTACACACAATAATAAACCAGGGCGGTCGTGAATCTCGACCCATATCATTTCGATGCCACGACATTCATATTCAATACGACGGGTAGTTGCCACGTTGTTAGAAATATAGACGCACACGCCTCCCCACGGCTGCTGGCGGTCCATCCGATAAGGCTCCTGGAAACCAGGTAGTTTGATTAAGCTGTTGTTAATATTTTGGGTAAGGTGGCTTTCAGTAATGGCAATGATGTCAAAGTTGGACAGATTAGCTTCGATAAGATGTATTTTATCTTTGAGGCCGCATACATTGAGGTGGACAATAGACATTTCTGAACAGTTAGTAGGGCCTGGATTAGTTTCTACATCGCCAGCCAAAGAAAGGAGAATGTAAATTATTAAACAGGTCAATACATTACTCAGGCAGTAATTAAAGAGTGATAGGAGGGCTGTGTAAATTCCTCGAGGGCGTCTAAGTATTTCTCGCAATGGAGGTGGGGTAGCTCGATAGTGCTTGGGTTTGACGGAGTGGCAGTTAAAAAGCCCAATAGCCGCACGGTAACATGCTATGTCATTATCCATTGTCAATTGGGTAAATCACCGAAGGCCATTTGCACGTGCTGCAGTAAGGCAGAGGCAGACTTGAAAGATCAACATATAGAGCTCCATAGATAGTAGGGAGAGAGTGGTAGGAGTAAGAGATAGGACAGATAAGGAACATGGAGTAATAGAGGACAAATAAAGACAGAGTCATTAAAGGCTTAAGTGGTAAGGTACGGCGCTTGTGGAGTGATAGTGAGAACCATTTGCTGTGGTGGAGAATTTTTCTTGGTGTGCTGTGTTGTATTCAAACAATGGTTGGATTTGGATGATGGCCTAATCTAGTGTGGCAGAGTGGTTCAGGGCAATAATAAATATAAACTGTTGAGTATTATGGAACAGAGTCGACAGGGACCCGGTGCTGCATCAGGCAGAAAAAGTCCCCCGATCAAAATATTAAACAAGAAATCAGTGTTGCACTGATGATATATTGTCATGACCCAATTGTAAGTGAAAAATTCTAACCACCAATAATATGATTCATGTATTCTACTGTTGAATATACAATCAAAATTCTGGAAGACACCCGGTGCAGCCTCGTGCAGCAACAGTCCCCCGACGAGTCAGTTCCAAAATATTCGTGTAATAATTCGAACATTTCCGTTGTAGGCCTGCAGTTACTAGTGTATACGGTTGAAATTGGTAGGCTGTGTTGTATCCAAACTAGGCTTGAATTTGAATGATAGCCTAGTCTGGTGTGACATGTAGTTCAAGGCAACAATAAATGTAAACTGTTGAGTGCGTGGAGCAAAACAAAATGGGGCCCGGCGCTGCCACAGGAAGTCATGTGTTGTGACTAGAAAATGTACACCAGATCGAATAGTGAGCCGGTGCTGTCCCATGCAGCAATGGCTTCCAGTCAATATGTTCAGTAAATAACTCATAGCATTGTAAGCTGGTTGAATGTATAGCTCATCGAAAGAGGACTCAGCGCTGGCACAGGCAGCAACGGCTTCCAGTCAAAAAATGTTCCAAATAATATTTCATGTATTGTAAACTGTTGAATATACAGAAATCAAGTGGGGACCCGATGCTGCCCAAGACAGCAGCGGATCCCAGTCAAAACAATGTTCGACAAAAATAGTTCATGGATTGTAAGCTGTTGAATATACAGTGAGAATTCTGAAGGGAACCCAGTGCAGTCCCGGACACCAACAAATTACATCCAGAAAAGTTGGGGATACTATTTCTTACATTGTAGTTTTACCGTTACAAGTATGTACGAATGAATCGGGGTACGTGAAATTAAGGGAAGTGCCTTACCATGCCATAGCATAAGGGTAGCAGTTTATGATTACATGAGTAATTTCATATTTAACATTATAATAACTCGGTAGTGTCAACCAGAGGCGTATTAAAAACACCATAACGCCAAGCTAGACAGCCGCGCGGGCAAGGAATGTTCACTACACAATACAAAGTAGAAATAAATTAAAATTTAAACCCAGATTATATAAATCTGGATTTTATATACAAAGATGCGTCAGACGTTCATCCGCGATCGTCCCATGCGCCTGTCACTGATTGGACCGCGTTGCGGCTGCAATGGATGCCGCACATTCGTTTCACACTGTTATATAACAATACATTTGAAGCATGGATACCTTCAAATTGATAATATATGAAATTATATAAATTGGTGATTTCATCCAGTTGCGTATTTGGATGTCTCACATCCCTAGACAACCGCGCAGGCAAAACATCGTGTACAAAAAAACCCAAAAAACGGCACCTCCCAGAATCAAGCAAGGGCGTGTCCAGAAATTGAACAGAAGCATGTTAGTACACTATTCTGTTAATAATCAGGGCACTGTGTGGAGGCACCGCTGTTACAGCCACACTATGTTCAGTCCAACCGTTCTTCCATGCATGAGACGATCGCAAGACCACGCCCAAACGCATCTCTCATCGACGTTGACTTATTTTAACCCTTTAGTGACTAAATTCATTCCTGAAAATTTTTAATATTTGCTTTTTGAATGCTCATCTGCAGCCAAGGGAAGACAACCCCCGAAAACTTACCACTGGAATGACCGGCACAATTATCGGGCAAGTCATTCCAGCTGTAAATTTCCAAAATTACTCCTCTTCCGGTCCGCAAATGAGCAAACCTCTAGAGCACAAGGAGGCCGGTTTCTTTGCTATTGGCATGGTAAAAGAGAATAATGACATCAGAGTGGTACGGGTTAAATGTTATGCTAAACCCTAGTTTTTACATTTTCATTTCAATATCTTCAATTTATATTCCCATATTCATGGCTCATTGGGGCGTTCTAACACCAACAAGAAACGCTCGCGCCAAAGTCGGAGCTGGTTTGCGACAGTTAATTTCTAGCTATGCCCCGCCCACTTCCAGCATCACATCTATTTTCCACGCGTTGGAATCGCTTTCAAGAATTCCATTTCCACGGTTATTTAGGTAAGCCATTGACTATTTTGAAACTAAGTTGACTGGACGCTAATGATGTCTATGGCAGCAACATCTCCCAGTCAATTTACTTTCAAAATATTTAACAGAATGTTTATTAAATCGTAATTCAGTCAACGGAATATGACTACAATTTGTACACTTGTCTGGCTTTTCAATTGTCCTGACGGAGCGAGATATACCACTCTATAGTGTGATTTCACCTTACGTGCTATGACATAATTCACCTTTCCAGAGTATCCGCCCATCATCTGACCTCGCATGACGTCATACTCATCTCAGCGCGTGTATGATGACGTCACAATCATTACGCCACAAGGGGTTCCATATAGACCGTCACCAAATCGCAAATACTCCAACACGTTGTATGAATGGTATGTCTTTGTAATTCTTTGCTATTTAAGAAACATGCTGTTGAATATTTTGAAACTAATTTGACTGGGTACTGTTGCTGCCTTAGGCAGCAACAGCACCCAGTAAAATTAGTTTCAAAATATCCAACAGTGTACCTGTATAGTTTTCTTGAGTTCGATAGTCAGGGATTTCAGCGATTGATCGACCCGAATACGAACGATGTGTGGGTGTGGAGCTTAGCTAGAGATGGGCGGGGCATAGCTAAAATGGAAAGGTCCATTACGTATGACGTGTCACACAGCGATAGCAGCTCAAATTGCTCAGCAGTTAACCAGTATGGAGACGTTGGCCATAAGATTATTTGAATACAGTTATACGGATCAATTACAGCCTGTCCATGCGGCAAATACACTATTATCCTAGCATTAGCATAGAGCGTGATGAACACAAAACCAAAACGAATAAAGGTATTAATGTTTTTCTCAGACATATTGGCACTAGTTTGTCTCCGTTCTTTGAGGTTAACTTATCGGATGTACTAACAACAGTATGGAATCCACTCTTCCAGAAAGCAAAACATATCGATTGTCATGAAGAGCAACATGTTCAGGCAATACATCACCAAAGCGACCGGGGACACAATGCAATGGAGAGATATACATCCTCTTTGGTCTGCATTTTCAGCTGAGATTATAATCCAATTCAGAAATAACTTATTACACATGTTTCCAAAACAAAATAAAATGTATTGTTGAAGATTCTAAACATAATTGGATCAGAAGACATTGCAGCCACGGGCAGCAATGGCTTCCAATCCAATTATGTTTACGATATTCAACACAACATTTCTTACTAACTAACATATTGCAGTGTTTGTCTTGAAAACATTATAACTTATTTATGAACTGCGCTGTAGCGTAATGTGTGAAACGAAGATACATAGTGCGTTTTTCGCAAATCAGATGCCATAGCATATCTTCCCGCATGACATGTGTGACCATGAGTGGAAAGATGACGGAACCTGACACGTGTAGAGAAATCTAGTGTATTGTGGTCACTTCTCGGTGGAGCAATGTGAATCTTTCCTAAAAAATGTGTTTCCTCTCGGGTAGACCCACAATTTGTGTTCCTTTGTATAATGAACAAGCAGTGATTTGTTTGTTTTCCCAGAAGTGTCTCAACGGAATGCCCCTCTCGGAAACTCACCAGCCTTCGTGTTCAAATTATTTAGCAGACGGACGCGGTAAACAGTGCCTGCTTAATTTCCATCAGGTTTGCCCTAATTGTGTAGATTTGGCACATGTTTGTACGTACAATGTTCATCCTTGCAACCGAATATTCGACTCAGAGGTCTGTGTAATTTTGAATTCGAACTGAACATTGTCTACTTCCTGAAGATGTGAAGGAAATCCCATACTATTAAATAATTTCATAACATTCCAAAGTGTAGTCGACCCACGTTCTTATACCAGCTATATAATTTTAGCAAGATAATGTCAATTTAATAATGAGTACACATGATAACAGCATATGGCCTGCTGACTTTTTACATGTATAATCCATAAGAGAGAGAGAGAGAGAGAGAGAGAGAGAGAGAGAGAGAGAGAGGGATGGAGAGAGAGAGAGAGAGAGAGAGAGAGAGAGAGAGAGATGTTGGCACTTTCATAACGAGACCAGCCAACACCAACCTCTTCATTAGTATAGAGGAAGGCCCATTTGCCGGCAAAGTCAAGACTATTTTGGATATTTACAACTGAGCCAGTGATTCCAGTAGTAAATTTTCAAACAATAGTTTCTTTTAGGCCTTCAAAAAGACGTAATATGGAAGTAAATATTTTGACTTTCTTGACTAAATTTAGCCATTAAAGGGATACTCACTGGTAGAAGTGTTGATATCTTATTTTCACATTAAATCGTCATCTTTACAACTGACTAATGCGGAAAAGATCGTATATGTCAATAAAACACATCAATTCCCCTGTACTGTATACAATGCTAGTACCTCCATTGTCAATGGCGACTGTTCCAAGTATCGCCGTTCAAACTGTAATTGGACGTCTTTCAAATAAATGCGCAGAATACTTCCCAAACCAATAGACAACATCCCCCATGGGAAATATGATGACGACCATCTATCTTCATTTGCAGTATTGGATTACGTTATTAGATAGCATGTTTCGGGTAGCATTCAGCACAGTGGAATTTCCTTGATCTCTGCAAATAGCTACACATGCAAAATGGTGATGGGTTGTCATGCCAAAGCATAACTTGAATGGACCTTTCCGAGCAAGATATGGGCGGGGCATAGCTTAAACTGGAAAGGTTCATTGGCATTATAACAGTGATCTGTTTTAAAACAATGTTGTTAACAGCTATTATTAGCTATACACATTTCAATAATCAGTTCCAAATTTAAAAAAAACCCAAATCCGTGTAGAAATAAAACGAGGATGATTATGTTACAATTTAATTTAGCTACAACAAGCCATAGTTCAGTGGCAACTGCTGTCAGCTACTAGCTAATTTTAGTCTGATGCAAATTGAATTATATACACATTACATTAGCACACCATTTGGTGACATTTTAAAAGCCAGACGATTAGTGAGAGGGCACAGCTAGTATTAAGACGCAGACACAATGTTATCGGCTATATCAACAATGTGGCAGATAGTCTGAACGAACCCGAATGAACCAACCATCGACTGACTGACAGATGGTCAGACCAAATGAACCACCCATGGCGTGACGTATAGACTGACTGGCACACTGAATAACATAGCAACGTATACCAGCTGTGAAGCGAATGCTATCGAGACGTTACAGCAATGTTATCCAAGATGGAACCTTCCAGTTTATCCACCAATCATATAACATCATAATTAACTACGTGACGCATAGGATGACGTCTTAATCCATGACGTCATGAATAACGTAGATAAGATCGTAACGGACGCATAATTGATGACGGACTAAGCAGTGTTTTAAAAATCGTAAATCTTTACTATTTGATAAACATTCTGTTTAATTAGGTTCAAAGTATTCACCAGCCTACATGCATAGATTTCTGGAATTAGACATTCAGAGAGTGCAGGGATCGATTAATCCCAACACGAGCAACGCGTAGGTAAAGCTTACCTAGAGACGGGACGGGCAGTGCATAGCTAAATTGGATTCCTCAGTTATATTTCCAGCATCTGGAACATGACATATCAATTGCAATCCCTGGTCACAGGTCATCGCCAGCAACAGCACCAGTCAAATTAAATTCAAATTATTCAACAGGTTAGCGCTATACTTACCACGGACTTGAGATTCCAGTAATGCGGGATTAAAGGTACATGCATCAATCCGAACGCACACAGCATGAGAGGAGCTTAGCTAGAGAAAGGCGGTGGATAAATAAAAGTGGGTTCGTCCATTGCCCCGTTAGATAAATTCGGTTGTTCAAATGTTGATATTTAGCAACATCCGCAGCATGGAAATAGGAAGCGTATATAGGAAGGAATCACGTTAACAGCGATGGCGATAAAACGGCATACATTACACGATTCGCCGTCATCGGTTATTTATTATTGTCACACATATCTAGACAGGTCCTGTTTTATTGATAGGAAGCTCGGATCCAGTTCCATTGACCACACACCGCGTGTGCTTGTGGGCATGTACTGGTCATCATACGCGCCTCGTATCTGACTATGACGCCATATGACGTCATATGATCAATGGTAAACTTGGAAAGGTGAATTGTTGACTACAGCAAGATAAATTAAGGATATCACGCCATATGAATATATACTCCTATTTATGACAATTTCTAATTAACTTTGTCGCCACAGTAAATGTCGCAAAAGTATAATTATCTCGTACAGCAAACAATAATTAATTGCGCGCGCTCATTTCGTCTTCGCCAATAACACCGACATCCAATCATAACTTATTATGGAATACCACGCCATTGTGACGTACGTAACGGTGTGAACTGATTCCACCTGATAACAATCGTCACCATATCAATTAAGGATGTGGATCTCGTATGGCCAAGACTGCGTGCCTGGAGTTAGCGCAAATCACTAGGAAATGACACATTGGATCAAACACATTACGGGCCTATAACTATATTGACTAGGTTCTGGTAATTTATTGTTTACAACTACATGTAGTGGTCGCTTGAAGTATATTAATGATTGTTGCCACGGCGCAAGCAAGTTTCTCGAAACATAGGGCAAGGTTTGACAATATATCTCTATACACGTAATTAACAAACAGCTTCAGGTCGACTTGTTTCACGTTGTGCCAGGTTTTCAAACACATGCGCGAATGGGGTATTCCAATTTATGCATCAAGCATATGACGTCAATTAAGTACGTGACGTGGATGATGACGTCATGAATGGCCAAGCTAAGATCGTCACGAACGCCTAATTGATGACGGACTAAGCGGTGGTGTACGATTTGTATGTCTTTACTATTTAATAAATATGGTGTTGAATATTTTGAAACTACTTTGACTGGGCGCTGTTGCTAACATAGGCAGCAACAGTGTTCACTCAAATTAGATTCAAAATATTCAACATCTTACCTATATATTCTGGAAATTGAGACTCAGCGGTCGGTTAGTACCAACATGGGAAAAGCATGAGTGGGGCTTAGCTAGAGATGGGCGGGCATAGCTAAAACTAGACTCCGCTATTACGTATCTCAGAGACAATGGACATTTCAACTTTTAGCTATGCCCCGGCCATCACTAGCTAAGCTCCGCCCATACTTCGCCGTGTTAGGATTGCTCGACTCCCGAATGCCCTGCCTATCAATTTCCTGAAACTATTCAATTAAGTTGTCCAATATTTTGTAAATATACAAGCGCCCCGTCAAATTAGTTTCACAATATTCAACATGGTATTTATTAAATAATAAAGGCATACACTTAGTACAACAACGCATAGTCTGTCTTCAACTATTCGTTCGTGACGTAGGCCTACTGATCTACGGCATTCATTACGTCATTGATTGTGGTGTCATTATATACATCACGTAGTTGATTATGACGTCACATGATGGATGGATACACTGGAAAGAGAAGTGAGCAATTTTGTCACATTTCTACATTTATTATTCACAAATTGTCTTAAGAAATATGGGCGTATGTAGTTATGCGTCTAGGTGTCCCAAGTATAACCAAAAACATAGTTGATATTATTGGTATTCATTAAAATGAAAAAAATACCTTCATTTGTTAAAGTTCTATGCCCCAATCGGTAAGCACGTATCCGCCTAAGCATTCTAATTGTGATGGCCTGTTTGAGGAAACGGGAACAAGACGAACCCCATCATAAAGAAGCCGGCCGAAAGACAGCCTCTGCAGTGACCTTGACGAATGCCCTTTTTCAGGCCTACAGAAGACAGTTTTTTTTAATTAACACAATTTTGGAATTGAGGTAACCGAGCCAGTCATTCCAGTGGTAAATTTTCAAAAATAATCTTCTCTCGGCGTACAGATGGACATTTAATAAACAAATATGTTTATACTCTTGACAAGATTTAGCCATTTAAGGGTTAACAACTTCCTATGATGAGTCCGAGATATGACTAATAGTAAACTTCACCCACTGAAAGTATTCTCTGCTCGATATTACCTTGCTTAGATCGGGGACATGATGGATGTTTACACCGTTAATATCTGCACAAGCAATAAAGTATAAACTCCATAAGAACACGTGCCTCTTCTCTCTCAATTGGGTAACAAATGTTTTGCTGTTTTCAAGTGCCGGCATTACGTAACAAATCCGGAACCAAAATATCCAGACCAGAAGCGTATTAATTTTCATGGCATATCTCTTGAACCATAAAATGAAATTGGGAGTACAACTGATTCGATAAAAAACAAACCAGATTACCAGTTGCGGGCGATAAACGAAGTTATATAAGAATGGATGAAAGCAAACATAGCCACTTTGAAGATTGTGCCATTGGCCGAGATGGAAGCAGATGAGAGAGAGAGAGAGAGAGAGAGAGAGAGAGAGAGAGAGAGAGAGAGAGAGAGAGCGAGAGATGGTGGGGGGGGGGGGGGTGTTAGAGGAGAAGAGAGGAGAGGAGAGGACAGGAGAGAAGAGAAGAGACCCATCTATAGATAAGCCCCACCCACAACTCGCTCGTGTTGGGATCGATTGCACTATTAAGAGTTAAAGTCGGGCCATATAGAATCATTTATGACGTAATGATTATGACGTCATCCCACACGCGGCTTAGCTGTTTATGACGCCATATGACGTCAGATTGATAGATGGATAGTCTGGAAAGGTGAATTCATTTGCCGGAGCATAACATATCGATAGAGTCATTTCTCGTCGTCGACGTCGATTGTTTGTTGCTAACTTCAGGCACACAGTCCTTATCCAAATGATGTTGTTGTTGTTGTTGTTGTTGTTGTTGTTGTTGTTGTTGTTGTTGTTGTTCTGATTTGCATTCAAACACTCATGACTAAACATGTCCAAAGTCAACATGTGCTCTGTCTTACGGATATTATTTAATTACATGTATATCGCTAGGTGTTCAACTACACGCACTAAACCAGCACGAGCACTACTGTGAGTTTTTAACGCTCGCTGTATTGCACATGATAATGCCTCGAGGACCATTTCAAAATTCATAAGCATGCAGAATCCATTATTTCATGTGCGCCCATGAGACAGATATCTGTACCCTAGAGGAAAATTAATTTAAAGTTGGATCAAAGGTCATTAGACGGTTTCCTTCTGCCGAGGAGACACGCTTTGGCGGGGTAACATATTACTCGTGGTGGATGATCTTAGCAGCCAGTGTCCGGGATTAATAATAGCGCGTTCCTTTTTTTCTCGCTTCCTCAAGCGCAATGTGTATGAGGACGTAATCTAGCATTTGATATCCAAACACCACAAACAGCCCTACGCCTTTGAACAAGTGTAGTGTCCGTCGTTTCAGTTTAGAGTATGCAGATCAGATTTGTGAGAAAGATACAGTTTATTTAAATAGGAGCAGTTGCACATTTCAGCGGAGGAGACGATAACGAGCAGAGCTGTGAAACCTGGGTGGAGAGAGGCGACGAGGATTGAAGGAGGTTGCATATGTTTCCAGCAATTGTCAGTTGGCCGAACGGAGACGCGATCCCGGTGTCGACGGTTCCACAGCTCTGTTCGTTACCGCCAGAGCTACCGTTCCCCCCCCCCCCTGAAATGTTGACAGCTCATATTTAAATAAACTGTATCTTTTTCAAAGCACCGGTCTGCATCCAGGGGAAGTTACCAACAATAGACTGACATAAAACCAGCCTGGAATGGCGTGAATGGGACCTGGAAACAGGGGCTCGATAGACGCCAACCAAACCAATAACTTCTTCCGTTTGAGCGTTCCCATTTAAACGGCACGCCATTGCCCTTCCATGGCAGATAATAATGTATGCGCGTATGGGTACATGATCACTCACAAATTGTGAGCGTGGCACGCGTGCGCTTGAGAATGTGTACATGTGCATGTTCGTAGGTACCAAGATGTATAGATATAAATTGAATGTTTATCGAATGGTTCGTTTTAGTGAACAACACACATTTGACCCTCAACATCGTTATCCAGAACCAATAAGTTGTGTTGAATTATCGACTTAGTTAGGCATCCAGTATTGAAGGTCGGTCCTCCTTATAATCTGATAATTTCCTCCAAGCCTGCGCGAGAGTGAGAGACATAGAGAGTGTGAGAGAGGTGGGAGAAATGAGAAGAGAAGAGAGGGGGTAGAGAGAGAGAGAGAGAGAGAGAGAGAGAGAGAGAGAGAGAGAGAGAGAGAGAGAGAGAGAGAGCGAGGGGGGGGGGAGAATGTGGGGATGGAGGAGAGAGGGGTGGGACGGATGGATGGAGGGAGGGGGAGGTATGGAGGGAGGGAGAACGAGAGGGGGGAGGAGGAAGAGAGAGACAGATAAAGAGAGGGCGGAGGGAGAGAGGGGTTTGGTGAGCGAGTGAGAGAAAGAGGGAGAGAAAGAGAGATTGTATCCTGCTGCAGAGGAGTGGAAAGAGATCTCAGGTATAATGAATTATTCTCAACAGTCTGCAGCGTTTTCTATCCGTTGACATCAGTATTGAAAGTCGATCCTACTTGTAGTCTGGTAATTTCCTCCAAGCATGCACGAGAGTGAGAGACATAGAGAGCGTGAGAGAGGTGAGCGACGGAGGAGAGGAGAGAAGAGAGAGACAGGGAGAGGGTGAGATAGTGAGGAGGGGGAAGAGAGAGGGAGTGATGGAGGGATGGAGGGAAGGATGGAGGGAGGGAGGGGTGTAGGCGTGGTGGCTGAGTGGTTAGGAACTTGAGCTCGTAACTCCAGGTTCGCAGGTTCGCTTCCTGGCCGGTCTGCTACGTTGTGTCCTTGAGCAAGTCACTTAACTCTGCGTTGCTCCAGTCAACCTAGCTGTAAATAGGTGCCTGTGATGGCATAGCTCTCTGTGCGCCGTATGTGGCTGCCGGGGCACTGTCAAATGAACAGGGGATGAGATGTACAGCGCTTAGAGCATGCAATCGCATGGAGTTCAGCGCAATATAAATGCACTATCATTCATTCATTCATTCATTCATGTAGGGAGGGAGGGAGGAAGAGCGATAGGTGGAGGGAGAGAGAAAGAGGTAGAGAGAGAGAAAGAGAGGGCGGAGGAAGGGAGGGAGGAATTTAGTCAGAGAGGGAGAGAGAGAGGGAAAGACATGGAGTGTATCCTGCTGCAGAAGAGTGGACATATATCTCAAGTACAATGAGTTATTCTCAACTGTCTGCAGCGTCTTCTATCCGTTGGTAGTGTCCTAAGCTCGTGTAACTTCTCAACTGCAATCCTGCCTATTATAGTCGTCCTAGATTATGCCTTTCGCGATCCGATGGTAAGAGATTTTTAAAGATGTTTGCTGTGACATCTTCTTCGTGCTTACTTCTTGTTGGATCCTATCATATAATAGAACATTCTAATGCTGTCTGTGTGAGCGTATTCTCTGGCAATCACGTCTGTTGCGCTCCCCTCGCAGAAACTATTGATTGAGTCCGAGATGTTGCTCTTCATTCACTTCTCCCGGCCTCATATGATAGGACCTTCATTGTTTTTATCCTGTGTTAGACAAATATATACATATGCACCCTCGGTGTGGGATTCACTCATGCAGAAATGTGTCGCTTTGAGGTGTTTTGCATCTATATATTGAAAACGATGAATGAATCCCGTTTTGGTTATTGCCCGCCCATCTCCTTTTGCACTGAGATTGATCGAATCCTGAACGTTCGGAATCTCAATTTCCAGAAAACTATACCGGTAAGCTGTTGAATGCCATGGCTATAAATTTCCTGAAATCTATACAGTTAAGTTGTTGAATATAGGCAGCAACAGCCCCCGGTCAGATTAGTTTCAAAATATTCAACAGAATGTGTATTCAATAATAAAGACACAATTCGTCCACCTTGGCGGAGTATGGCGGACTTATTTGCATCATTCATGGCCTAATTGATTATGATGTCAGTCGATATGTGATGTAGTTGGTAATGACATCATATGAGTGATAGATAGATTGGATGCCTCTATTTAACATATGGGCCCGTGTCTTCATTGGGAAAATCAACATCGCCTACTTTCAACATCTCTAGGGGTATATTCAAGCTCTCGGTAAAACGACAACTACGGGCCTACTATCTGTAAGGGTAGCAGAATAGCGATGGACAATGTGTTATTCGAATGCCATAGAATACATCCACTCAAAGAGGATTTACATTGTCAAACAGGCATTAGGCACGCAAAGGGCAGCATAACACCCTAGCTTTAATTGTTTTGCGATCATAACCAAACGGTCTAGGACCACTAATGGAACGAACAAGTCATTGGAGAGAGGGGTGAAGATACCTGATTGCAGAATGTTTCCACTCCTTTCAGTCGTAAAACAATCAGATATCATCATACTCATCATAAATCGTCGTCGCGTTTGGCGTCGGTGTCGACGTCGGCGTCTTAATTAGAGGGCGGATATTGAAATGAATCTCAACAAAATATTTATTACATTTTGTTTTTTGGGCACGCGGATATACATTTTTAATTTACATTGATTCACGAAGATTGAAACATTTGCCATTTTCTGCATAACATTTAGGTATACCATGCTTGAAATTAAAGGCATTTCAGATATTCTCGTCTTTGAGGTTCTGGAAATCTTTGCCATGTGTAAAAGACGATATGAAATCTCATCAACACATATACTCCGATGCCAATTTATACAACGGTAATTGACCTTTCCAAGTTTATCCATCGATCATATGATGTCATACGATGGCATATTCAACTACTTCACGTACAGCCTGACTTCATACTCATAACTTGATATAGTCCTCTTAAAGGGGAACACAAGAAGGGGTACCATCGTTCTATTATAGAGCCCACATTTAAGCTACTGTATAAAGCTTTCCCCCGACATTTGTATACAAATCCGAGTAAAATGGTGTTAAAAAACGCTATGCTGCTATAATTTTCTGCGAGTTAATTAAACCTATGACGTCATAGGTTGAATCCCATCCGACAAGAACCATAATAACGGCACTCTGAAGACAGGAGTGCATGCATTTGGATGGTAGCATCTCTATCGGTGATAATGCTATCGACATCATTTATATATGTACAGATTGAAGAGATTAAGACGTGTATCACACTATCGCAAATTTATGGAATGTATTTGTTATTTTCACACATTAATTGCCGAACCTTAAGATGGCCATTTTCTATGAAGAAACCTGCCAATTACATTAACATTACAAAATCTCAGGAAGTTTTGAGGCTAGTATGAAAACATAAGTACCTAAAGATGGACTGGATGTATGTACAAACTATTTAAACTCTCATATTAATAGATGAAACTTTAATAACCTTATCTGCCGTAGCCCCAGTGAGAGCGTTGCTTCAATAGTGGCAATTATATTGAATTGCCTATACTATCGCGTCATTCATTTATCTTAAGATCAAAACTTCATGTCAAAATTGGCACCATCAGAGAAATCAGACAAAGGACTGTTAGTATATATTCCTCAACATTTCCGCAAATATAGTTTATATATTCCTAAAACCGCTGAGGAGAATCCCCTTATAAAAACGCAATTCGCAATTTTATTGCGATAGCGTTGGATGACAGCGAGAAAAACGTTCAACTTATGACGTCATACACCTTCAACCGGGAATAGAAATTTAACCCATGTACCACATATTTAAATAACGAAGATATATATTTCTAATTTGAGCACAGATCTTACAATTATATTTTTGAAAACGTTACGGTCTGTAGATTCATTTTATACACAGTAGTATAGAGGGTCTGGTGATTCCCTTTAACGCTTGCAAGTTGTACGAATTTTCTGGCTTTACTATTTAATACACATTATGTTGAACATTTTGAAACTAATTTGACTAGGAGCAGTTGATGCCATAGGCAGCAACAGCACCCAGACAAATCAGTTTCAGATTATTTAACAGCTTAGCTGTAATAGCTTTCTGTAAATTGATAGTCGGGGAGTTCAAGAATCGATCGATCCGAACACGAGCGAGGTGTGGGTGGAGCTTAGCTATTGATGGGCGGGGAATATCTAAAACTGAAAAGCTCCATTAATATGTAACAACTATTTTTTTAATTACTATTACAGATAAGGCAGACCCGATACTGAAAAAGCAGAAATTGGACCTCATCAGGTTGTTACACACGCATCATATAACAGCGTCTTAATTAATTTGATTGGAAGCTATTCGTACTGTAAATCAAGTGGTTCTGATTTAGCGTGTTTGTTGGAGATTGCGAGATGAAGATTAGGCAGTGCAACATGTGAATATGGCGTGGCTAAAAGCGGTTGCTACAGCACAGATAATTCCACAAATCACCCTATGCGATGGAAGCCAGGGGCGGATCTAGGATAGCATTTGCCGGTGGGGACCATCAGCATTTTCAAGGGAGTTAACTCTTATGAATGGGCTCACTCTGCCACCAGCAAGTAAGTGAACAAACAAATTGACAGCCCTGCCAGGGTGGTGGTGTGTGTGGGGGGGGGGGGGGTAAGGGGGACTTGCCCGTGAGTGAAACAGACACACCCTAAACCAGCGGCAGGTAGCACAAATTAATAAAGGATTGTGATCTCAAGTTAAGGGAATTGCTATCCAAAATCAAACCAGACGTCACGCATAACACAAATCTCGCGAGAGCAGTAAACAACGCGAGAACAAGAACATATATTTGGCTTTCACCAATGTATGCTCTATTATGACTCTCAAAGGATGCAATCCGTTCACTGAATTCAATCAGCTTGTGTAATCCCTAGTATATGTAATATGGATGTAAATAAATAAATGGCAATGTCGTCTAGACTTGTTATGTAGCAGGCTGTAATTTGGAACCTGCTCACCACACAGAGGTATAATTAAGGACGGTGTCGCGCAGAGATTTCTTTAATTTGTCTGATGAATATAATAGGACGCGAACATGTCTGATGCCTATGAAACTAAATATGCTGGTTTCTTCGAGTGATATCGGACAGTTTGCCTAGACAACATATGCACGTAAATGCAATGGTTATCTATGATGTCGCGAATCTTTCGTTCATTGACATTCAATCCAAGTAGCATACTTTGGAATGCATACCTTCTTTTATATAATTTAAATGTGGATTCAAGCTATCTCTTAAATCTCTGTGTGGATACATGCTGATGACGTAAGGTCATTCAGCAATATATGTCTGTCAAAGATGAAGTAGACGGGAAAGGGCATAGTGCTGAAAGCTGGTCGTAATTTGTTCGCATGCATGTGTCCTAAGTGTCTACGCGGATGCATGTGAAACGTGAACGGCGACTGTGTTTTGCAAGTCTACCAATTGGATGAGTTCTAAACTAGTACACATTAAGACATTCTCCATAGCTACGCTTCAGCAATTGGTCCGCAATAATGTTTTGCGCAAGCGTCTGACTTGTGTCAATGTGGTCGACTTTTGTTAATAAACTAACTTTGAGTCAGGTTCTTGTGTCAATCAAATGGACTTTATTTAAACATATTTTATTGTTCAAAGGACGATAGGGAGTGAGTCACAAGTTGTCTTCAACTTATTTACGACTCACTCCCAAATGCAGTGTTACGACTGGAGTGATAGTGATCGAGCAGACCTCTCCATTGAGAGAGGGACTTTGCCGGAAGCTGGTCTGAGGAAAGTCAAGTTTGTCAATCGGGACTATGAATTGGAAACGAGTCATAGGTTCTTAGTTGCGACTCAAAATGTGTGTGTTGATCGGTAGATCTGTCTGTCTGTCAATCATTAGTTTGTCAAATTGTTAGCATTTATGATGAAGCTGTCTATATCGAGCTATATCGCGTCGCAATGGCAGATTGCAGTTTCTCAGTCAATCATATGACGTGCATGATGATGTTTATAAGCAAATACGTCATGAATGGCGTAGCGAGGTTAGTCACGAACGCGTAATTGTTGGCGGACTAAGCGTTCTTATACGAAAATATAGGTATTTACTAGCATCTATGTTGTTGAGTATTTTGAAACTAATTTGACTGGCCGCTGTTGCTGCCATGGGCAACAGCAGCACCCAGTCCATTTAGTTTCGAAATACTCAACATCTTATCTGTATAGTTTTTGGAAGTTGATAGTCATGAAGTTCAGTGATCGATTGGGCACGGGCGAAGTTTGGGTGGAGCTTAGACAAGGATGGGCGGGACATAGCTAACACTGGATTCCTCAATTGTTCACGGAAATACGATTCTACTACCAATGTATGTTTTTCTATTGGTGCATGGCAACTGAATTGTGAGCTAAGTAAATACGTATTTCTTTTGATGCTTGTTATTTTATTAAGACGGATGGGGTGTTCTGTGATGGTGTATAAGTTTCACCGATAGCAAACTAAAAGATGAGAATCTCCGTATTAATGAAACCAACACAGAGTTCTTCCACATATGTCTATAGCCAGTAAATACAAAGCAAAGAGAGGTCGTCATAGCATACATATGTTAACCTGTTGTGATGTGACCTCAAGAAAACCGGACTCGGAACACTCAGATAAAAAATGGACTTGGGGACACTAACGACTTGAGCTGAAGACAACTCACTGCGGTAAAACATCTAAGAAGGACCGATTGCAGCCGCGAAGGGCCGTTGTATAAGATCCACAACTGTGTCGATTTACTAAGACAATTCTAACGCAAGATATGATCATGCTGATGTCACTCGATCAGCTTATTTTGAAGGGAAACATAGTTTATGTTTTGATTCTGAATCTGAATCAATACATGGAAAGACAACCAAACCCGAAGTTGTAGTTAAATGAATAAGTAATGTGCTTGTGTGCACGCGCGTAATGAAGCGCTTACCGATATCCATCCACGGTTGACACCTGCTTAGTTGATTCCGGTCGATATTTCTTTCTGTAATGGCAATGTCCATGTACCCATGGATCTTGTTAACATCGACCAGAAAACATTAGATGCCGACAGATGATATGCTCTAGTAGCGTATAGCCAACTAACTGCATGATGTCACCAATATTGCTAGCTGTAGTTTTGGACTTGATGAGATCTCTTTTTTTCTGAAAACTGCAATGGAATCCATGCATCTATACTGCTTTTAACTGATGCCTGGTATATGCATGCACTGCCTAGAACAGGCGTTTGGTATATGCGTTCAAAACACAGTTAGGAGTATGAATGTTGCCGGGACCTGTAACAAAGGTGTCATGCTGGATAGCAGATTCTTAACCTATTGACACCATGATGTTCAGACAACTGAGCTGCTGGACATTCGATGTGGTTTTACAATCTCATCTTGGACGTCCGTGATAAAGTTACAACGCTGATTGAGAGAGTCTAAGCCAATATTATCATTGTGTGGATCTAGACTAGTTCCAAAATGAAGTGCTATTATTTTTGTGGATGCCATTTTGAATAGGTTGTTAAGAGAGTGCCCCTCTGGCAATGGCATGCAACTGTGGCGTGTGGTTAACTTTGCATCTGCTTTCTATTGTTCTCTTTGTGATACGCGATTCTTTTGGAGTAGGTACAACAGATGTCAATGGACATTTCCATTTGAGCTATGCCCCGCTCATCTCTACCTAAGCTCCTCTCTAGCTAACCTCCACCCACGCATCGTCGTGTTGGAATTGATCGATCCCCGAATGCCCTAACAATCAATTCTCTGAAAAATACACAGGTAAGCTGTTGAATATTTTGTAACTAATTTGACTGGGCGCTGTTTCAAAATATTCAACAGCATGTTTATTAAATAGTAGAGACATCCAAGTCGTACAACGTGTCGGACTTAAAGTGTTAAAGAAGGGCAAACTAGAATCATTTATGACGTAATTATTGTGACGTCACCATACACGCCGCTTAGCTGAGTGTGTTATATGGCGTCAGATGATAGATGGATACTCTGGAAAGGTGAATGTGTCCCTAGCACTTTCATTGGTTTTTAGATATCCAGGTATATTGGATAAGATATGTCATTCAATAGATGCATGGCGCGTTTCCTAGCTGTACACCGCACGTGTCGTATGTTTATGCTTTTGCAAGTAGTGCAGGATTTCTTGCTATACCTGCAGACACCTCTTTTATGCCGTCCCACCCTGCTGCATATCAGCGATGTCATGGGTGCAGGGTCCATTGATACGAAGAGATAATTTAACACGGACAATATTTGCTGAAATAAAAAGATTTCTAACGCATGTGCGTTAAAGGATATAGTTGGGAATTGCAGTTGATGTGATTGATTTCAGAATTCTCAAATTGTCCTGTATTTTCCGATGTTAGACATCACTGCTTACACACGTTCATGTTGGAAGTAGAGCAATTCAAGTAGCCACTCATGATTATTGCGCGATCTTTCCACTTTATCCACCCATGATATGCCCTCATAATTAACAACGTAACGAGTAGAATGGCACCATACTCAACGACGTCATGAATGACGTAAATAAGTACAACACGAACGCATAATTGAAGACGGACTATGAGTTGTTGTACGATGTGTATGTCTTTACTATTTAATAAAGATTATGTTGAATATTTTGAAACTAATTTGCCTAGGCGCTGTTGTTGTCATAGACACCAACATCATCCAGTTAAATTAGTTTCAAAATATTTAACAGATCATCTCTAGAGCTTTCTGTAAATTCATAGTCAAAGGGTTCAGGGATCAACACGAGTGAGGTATGGGTCGAGCTTAGCTAGAGGTTGGCGGAGCTTAGCACATACTGGAAAGGTACACTGTTTTAACGGACGACCCAATTCAACGCGATGGGGTTGGTGACGATTTGGCATAAAGAAAAGACTATGTATATGATATTGTTTCCTTTAGATTGGACTGTCGTCCACTCAATTGCACATGATCTCATCTGCTTCCAGTAACTGAGACATCGATCTACAATCGGCGGTCGCCATAGAACGATGGAAGGTAATGCATGAGTGGCAGACCATCCATCTTATATGTATCGCAAAATTGAGGCTATTAGAATAATCATCACACGTTCCGGAAGGTGTACTCCACATAACTAACATTTCTAACATTGCATCTGCCTTTGTAAAAACTATATTTTCTATGTTTTATATCTAACTTGCATTGGATGTCTTTTCTCTATGTGTAACTAGCTGTGTTATAAAATGTTATGTAATTGTTATGGGATAACTATTCTCACGCTTATCTGATAAAAAAGAAATAATAAATTATGTCACATAGGATATTGCATCCTTTCATAATATCGCACGCGCAGTTCACACGACGCAGCCAATAAAGCTGACATCACGGTCTTGATTGTTAACAGTTATCGACCAGTCATATCAGGCGTATTAAAGATTAATTAGAAACAGTAAAATGCAGTCTGTTTTTTCACATAGATACTCAAGCGCTCTAAGCAAAACTGATCAATTTACACATAAGATAATATGTATAGTATACAGCCAGATTTATTTCGGCTTTAATGATTTATTAGCAAAGTATGTGTTATCCACGAGTCCCACATCGATGCGATTGATAGTAAAATCAAGGCTCGCGCCGATGTTGAAACAGATGTCTACCTGAGCATACATTCATTCAGCTCGATGCCATTATATTTATTCTAACACCATCGACCGACTAACCAACAGACCGACTGACTGGACGACCGATGTACTGACTGGCTGGTTAGCTGTCTGTCTGTCTGTCTGTCTGTCACGGTGTCTGTCACGGTGTCTGTCTGTCGGTCGGTCGGTCGGTCGCTCCCGCTGGCTGGCTGGCTGGCTAGCCGGCTAGGTGGCTGGCTGACTGGCTATCTGTGTAATGCTGCAGGTTTTTGACGTGGGTTCATGAATGGCATTGTCCCGCAACAATATATCGTTATCGTCATCATTATTAACACTCAAGCATAGTCTAGGACTATTGTCGTGATAGTCACGGTCGTCTGGAAATCCAATTAAAATGATGCGATGTGTGTTCTTTAGTCGATGATGCATATCTGTGTGCAATATCAGGTAACAGGTCATGCAAGTGTCTCTGTCATTATTGCAACATATTATCAATTATACACTATATTATGTAAATGCGTTGATATGTGGATGGAACGGCTTTATTTACGTGTGGGAATGATGGCCTAACGGACGGACGGGCGGATATAGACAGATAGATGGAGGGTTGGAGGGATGGATGTGTGGTGGGAGAGAGAGAGAGAGAGTGGATAAATGGAGCTACAATGTGTGCTGGTCACTAGGAATATAGTTCTTACAATCACCCCAAATAGATATTGCCGATTATTTCGGATCACTGCCTATGTATGATTACTGTATTCTGCGGCTGTATTAGTAGAAACATCCTGCAGCTGCAGTCAGTCCTTCTTCGCTTTTGCCCACTGTGTCTTGTCCTCAGCCGGAATCTTTAGCTTCCTCAGGTCCATTCTTGACTTGAGTGTACCGAGTCCAGCTTTCCTGAGGTCACCTCGTTGCTACGAAGATTTAAGCAATGACGTCCTCTCCTGGCTTTGTATTTGCTGGCTTCGAGTACGGCGAATTCAAAGGCTCTCCGTGCTGGTGTCTCTTCTGGCATCCTTAGCACATGGCCAAACATGGGGCATCTATGCTGGGAGACTTTTACAGACAGCGGCGACGTATTACATATCTTCTATAGTGCATCGTTGGAAATTATGCTGTCTGACCATCGGTGTCCAGTAATGGTGCGTAGGTGTTTGCGGTGGCAGGCATCGCGTTTGTCTAGAGCTGCCGTTGGAGCTGCCCAGCTGTTACAGTTATAAAGCATCAAGGATACGCAGGTTGCATTGTATAAACGTAGCCTTTTTATCAAGGGCATCTTTGATGTACGAATCCATAGCTTCCAGAAGCTCCCCATGACGCAGCGTGCAGAAATGTCAGCAGTACTGCAAAGCAGTGAGCCCAGGATTTTACTTTTCCTCCATTGTTCGCCGCCACGAAGTGGATCGTCATTTTCTATAGTTCCATGCTTTGTCGATAGGTATATGTGGGCGAACTCTGTTTTGGATTTATTCATAAAGAGTTTCTCAGTTTTTAGTTTGCTTGCAGCTATTGGGAGAAGTTCGCCAACTGCCCATATACTATTACAAACTAGAAGAAATGTTGACCAAAGTATCTCCAGAAGCGAACTAAGTATGTTGACCTGTATGGAATCCAGCGTTGTTTGATGTAGAGATGGCGACGATGCCATATAGTTGACTACGCCAGTAATACACAATTCACCATCTTCCCTATAGCCTCGCCTTTCTTTTCTCATTATACAGCATTAAATAGGGGAAAGAAATAACAAGGCAAACAACATTCGAGCGTGAACGCAGTATTATGATCTGTGTAGAAAGGGAAGGTAAAGCGAGGGTGTCATGACAGTGAATCCATCGGGTTCCATTGCACAAGCCTAAGCCGAACAGGTTGAGCGTGGGCATGCAGACAGGCCCGATGCTCACACACACGTGCCACTAAAGACATGCTAAGTCATAACACGCACGGCATCTATTAGGCACGGTTACGTATAATCCTCAAATTCAGTGGCCTATCTCTGATTGAATTTGAGTTTCTGAGAAAGATTCAGCCGATATGACCTCTTCATGAAGCAGCGACGCATTGGTAATTCGCAGATAATGAACGATAGACCACCATGTCTTGCTTGCGGCCACCCCAGTTATATTGGCAAGTTGGCAAGGTTGTGGCCGGTTACATGAGATAGAAATCAATTATGCTCTTCCTGAAATGCAAGCTTGCCAGGCACGTTCCGTTTCCCCAGATAATTGAATTTCAGATATTAAATGCAGGGGATTGCATGGGACTATGTCTCTAATGCAGACACGTGTTCGACATTTGTAGCATTGCAGAGACGGACACGTGTTTGCAGTGCATAAGCACCCGCAAAACTGTGAAGGATATGTGCAATAGAAAGGCGAATATACACCGTCATTGACCACCAGGTGTATCATGGCTTGACATCGATTTGCTTTGCTCACTTGCAGATACAATTCACCTTTCCAGTTTATTCATCCGTCATATGACATCATAAGCAACTAAGTGACGTGTATGCTGACGTCATAATCATGACGTCATGCATGTTTCGAAATAGCCCGACTTTAACGCTTAATAGCCCGACACGTTGTACGATTTGTATGTCCTTGTTATTTAATATACACTTTGTCGAATATTTTGAAACTAATTTGACTGGGCGCGGTTGCTGCCATAGGCAGCAGCAACAGCACACAGTCAAATCAGTTTCAAAATATTCAACTGCTTACGTGTACAGTTTCAGCCTGGGAAATGATAGTCATATATAACATATGTTAGCAACAGGAATAGCCGAGTTACCGAGTTGTTCAAGCAATAATGCTGCATCCACGAAGAATGGACATGTCTCTCCATCTCTTTCTGGAACAGCAATCTTCATCGGCGCCATGATTGCTTCAAACGTACAGACGTTTAGCAGAAACGTAAACTAGTATAAACCTACCCCACCGTGACCTAGAAATCCGATTGTCCAGCATAAATTTACATAAATGTAAAATGGCTCGTGATTAGCTGATCTAAAATTTTAATTTCGAAGTCGAGTTTTGATTTTCGAATGTTGAATTTTTAATTTTTAATTTTTAATTTCGGATGAGCCTTCTGGGCGTTCGTAGACACGCATACTCGGCATTCGCGCACGTACAGCTTGCAGCACATGTCGCAGCTTGGAAGAAAATAACGACATTGTGATGAAACAACGCAATCCCATGCCGAGTGTTCATTTAGAAGCGCGCAACTCTGGCATAGCATTCCATCAAAGTTCAATGTCTTAAAACGATAGGCTGATCGATCTTAAACTACATAAATCATGCATCATGTCCTATAGCAATTTCCTAATCGAGTACTTGTATCACTTACATCCCTGGAGATAAGCTAAGCCCAAAGCAGCATTTCTCTGCCCGATTCATATGGGGATTATTCCACATAAGGACATAGGCTGCGGAGGAATCCCTAGAGCATAGTTCTATTCTTAATTTTAGCCATCGTGAAACTGCTACGAAATGAATTGAATGAACGAAATGGCCCTTTCCAGGTTTAGGTATGCCCCACCCATCTCTAGCTAAGCTCCACCCATAATTCGCTCGTGTTGGGATCGATCCCTGAACTACGTGACTATCAATTTCTAGAATACTATACAGTGAAGCTGCTGAATATTTTGAAACTAATTTGACTAGGTGCGGTTGCCGTCTATGACAATAACAGCGGCCAATTAAATTAGTTTCAAAATATGCAACAGCATGTTTATTAACTAGTAAAAACATACAATTCATGCAATCTGACGGACTATTAAACGTTTAAGACGGCCTAAATCCATGAAGTAATGAGGATGACGTCATCGTACACGTCACATAGTTCATTATGGCGCCATATGACGTCAAATGACGGATGGATAAACTGGAAAGGTTAATTATGATAGCCTCAATTCATTCACGTAATGCTTTAATTGCTCGCTAATCACTGTAATACTAGGACTCATCATAGACTATAAATGACCCTGCAGCATTTTCAGCCAGCGTGATTCCATTAACTCACGCACGCTATCTAGTAGGCGTTTTGATCTACGAATTTGATGCAATCTGCCGTTCTCTAATCCTATGAGCCCTTCCGCTAAGAGTATTTAAAATGTGTCTAACCTTTGATCTACGAGATTGGCCACCTTTAAAGGTGCTTATTCACAGCAAAATGTTTGAAAATATTATTGGCAAAATTGTATACATTTAGAGGTTTAAATTGTGGGACTAGATGTAATGAAATGAAATAAATCTTAAGATATGGTTATTTCATTACACCTAAATTAATCTATTTTTTTAAGTTGTTAAATTTAATTAAACTTAGACTCTAGATTATGATTACCAAATATCGCCATAGAACATCGTAATTAAAAGAAATTATAATAATTTGTATGGAATGAAATCATCATATGCTAAGATTTATTTGGTTTGATTGAGTTAAACAAAGTAAATCTCTACAAGTATAAAATTAAACAATTTTATTTTCACGCATTTTACTGTGAATATGTACTTTTAACCCGTTCAACCTGAAAGGTCAAATAAGAAAAGAAATCAACCACAATACCAGAAAACTTATGTTGATTTCAAGGAAACAATTTAACTGCAAACCGTCACTGCCCATCGTACCAATACACCTCTGTGAAATTAGTCTCCAAGTATTCACCAGCCGACCTGACCTGCTGCATTGAGATGGAGAGTCTGGGAATTGCGGGTTCAAAGCTTTAACCCTTTAACCCGCAAGTCGGCCAAAAAACGGCTTCTGCAGTGGTCTTGAGAAATGGAATTTGTAGTCCAAGATAAGACTATTTTTGAAAATTTACCACTGGAATGACTGGCTCGATAACCGAGCCAGTCATTCCAGTGGTAAATTTTCAAAAATAGTCTTATCTTGGTCTGCAAATTGACATTTTTTCTATGAACAAATTGAAATTTCTGTGGAGAATTTGAAGTGTTAAAGGGTTAAGTGTGGTACTCAATACAATGCCTGTCTCAGGAAGCCATGCGTGTGCATCTGTAAAACCATTTGTTATAGGATGCGGTTGTGATGTCGTTTTTTACTGATCTGGTTTGGAATACACTTCTTCCGGTGTATGCTCAGACAACAATGTGCATAATAGCACTTCATAGACCGGAAGACTAGGCGTGTAGAGAGACAGTAAAAGTGCATGTTCAAGTAGAATGCTTGAAAATAAACTTGTCAAAACCGTAGACTTTTAGAGGCTTAGCGTATGGGTCTAGATGTAATGAAACGAAATAAACCTTAAAATATGATGATTTCATTACGCATAAATCAATAAAACCTTTGAAGTTGAGAAATAGAATTAGAGTCTCTAATTCGAAATTAAAAACATTATAATAATTTGTACAGAATAAGATCGTCATACATTAAGATTTATTTCGCTTCATTACACTGACGAACGCCAGTGAAGCCTCTAAAAGTATACAATTTAAACGCTTTTATTTTCACGTATTCTGGTGTAAATGTGCACCTTTAACAATACATGTGTGCCAAGTACCGCGACGAGAAGCGTTCGAGTTTTAATGACATTGTTTGCCATTTCGCCACGGTTTATTTTTTATTGAAGATGTATCTTTCTATGTCGTATCTCGAAGGACGAGTGTTTCATACTACCATATGATTCTATAATAAGCTGTCTAGCTTGTATCACCATAAGTGGCGCATGCATCCGGGCCGGTAGCCACATACACAGCCTCGTATTCCAGTTAAGCTAAACTTATACCGATACACTGACATGCCATCCATTGCTGTTGTTTACGAGTAGCGTAGACCTTCTAGTTCATTTGTATTTCAGTTGCAAATTAACCCTTTTACGACGAACCCGGCCAAAACCGACCTTTGCAGTGGTCTTGAGTAATGCCCATTTGCAGGTCAAGGGAAGACTATTAGTTTGAAAATTTACCACAGTCATTCCAGGGATACATTTTCAATCCGTGTTTTCTTTTGGCCTGAAAATGGGCATTTAATAAGCAAATAGTTTGACATTTTTACAAAATTTAATCATTAAATGATTAATCAGCAATCATGACTTTTCTCAATTCATAATTGTAATGTGATAGCGAGCAAATTAATTGGAAAAAATGAATAATAAAGTAAAATTCACCTTGATGCTTTCAACGTATCCCAACCCCTCCCTTCCCTACACGCTATCTTTAGTAACCAGTACAAGCTAATGGCCCTTTCCGGTTTTAGCTATGCCCCGCCCATCTCGAGCTAAACTCCACCAACACCTCGCGCGTGTTGGGATCGATTGATCGCTGCACACCCCGACTATCAATTTCCAAAAAATGCACAGGTAAGCTGTTGAATATAAGGTAGCAACAGCGCCGAGTCAAATTAGTTTCAAAATATTCAACAGCATGTTTATTAAATAGCAAAGAATTACAAAGACATACAATTCGTACAACGTGTCTGACTATTTGAGATTTGATGACAGTCTATATGGAACCCTTTGTGACGTAATGCTTGTAACGTCATCATACACGAGCTGAGCTGATTATGACGTCATACGAGGTCAGCTGATGGATGGATACTCTGGAAAGGTGAATCTGTGTGATGCTATTTTAATGTTGTTTTTAGTGTATCTTTCTTCTTTGTGATGTATTGTGAATTGTGATCTGTGATGTATATATGTAAGTCATTCACCACCTTATCTGAACTGCATTGGATGGGCCACGTGATTTATCTGTGCATCTCTATATATAATACTGCATTTAAATAATATTGAACTCGAACTTGAACTTGAAAATAACATCCACAATAATAACAGTATTCAAAAGCGTATCAAGGATTGAAGATTTGAATAATAAAACGTAGGCTGTCTCGCATGCGATACCTGCAATAGTATCAGGCGCTATTTCCTGGTGAAGCCGACCTAAACTGGCATTTGCACTGGTATCCGGGAATGCCCATTTGCAAGCTAAGAGAGAAGGATATGTTTGACAATTGACCACTGGTATGACTGACTCGATAACCGAGCCAGGCATTCCATGGGACATTTAAAAAAAATAGTCTTCTCATGGCCAGCAAATCGACAGTCAGCAAGCAAATAGTTCGATTATCTTTATCGCCATTATATGGTTAGCCTGACACGTAGACAAGTAATCTGTTTTCTAAAATGTGTCAGAAATAACAGGATTCACATATTTAATGTGCAGTATGGAACATGTCAGGTAACTATGTACCTGCCTCTGTGCATTATGCGAATAGATTCGGGCGTCTCTTGGGTGCAACTTATGCAGGACTGTGACCCGCATAATCAGAATATGCGTTAGTTTAATGCCATGACGAGTACTGATGCCGCTATCTGCATGGCCATTGATAGGTAAAATCATTGAATAATATGATCTTCATATGGTACAAAGTGCATTTTCATTGCTTAAACGCGGCATGTGAATCTAAACGGTAAATACATTATTGATTATAAACATGTGTTCGTGTTTCAAAGACAAACAATAGGAAACAGCTTGGGTAGTATAATTTTCAACCAAATGTAAGAAATGTTCCGCTGAAAATTGTGGACGTAATTTGATTGTAAGACATTGGAAATCAAATTAAGTTCAAAATATTTAACAGAATGTTCTATTTTGTTTTTTCCCCAAACATATTACGTTATTGTACTGTAACTTTTCGATTTTCGTTATGGAAATACGTCATTCTGATTGCAACTTGAACTGGCACCTGGCACATTTGATTATGACGTCATATACTTGAGCGACATATTGGATCCCTCCGTGCTCATCCTAGTATTCTGCGCACGCACTCGCTAAATACGCACCTTATACCGTCTGCTCTATATCTTCATATCTCCGCTTATATCTAAATGGGCCTTCGGTGATAACGGGGATGTGTTTAACTATACCGTCTGCCATCGCGTGTGCATACTCGAAGCACATTTAGATCTGCCATCAAGATATAGACTGAATAAATATACAATAGCCTAGGAACTACTATGGGAATTGTTGGTGATTCGAATTTTGTTGAAAGATGCCCGGACACTTTTATTGTATAAATACCGTCGTTATCCTATCACTAGCGTCTAAATTGTGATTTGTAAACTTATTTTGCAGACACCGTGCTGACAAATAGATGATGTACGTTAATATGGCATATGCCACGCACATGCCATCATTTGATATAACTACGGAGCGAGTTATATATAAACGTGTTTATGATTATTTTATGGTTTTACCTGATTCATGTAGCAATCGCGCGCGCGTGCGCTCATCAACGACTATTCACATGCCATACACATCCGTGAACAGAAAATGTATATTATTTTATTCTGTTCATGGTTTTGTTAAAAAATAAAACGCTACTGACATAATACACCCGTACGTACATTCTCAAAATATGCATGGGTTTCAATCGAAAATGCCTTTACAGGTGAGATGATAATAGTTTCTAAGGAGGCCGCAGTTAGACTAACCGTGTATTTTCATTTATAGGCGTCTGCCATCGTCTTCATTCACTATGTTTCGCATCTATCATTTCCGTTAACATTATCGTCATTCTCTTTGTTGTGTATATTGTACTAATTATATTGTATAGTCAGTAATTCTCAAGTGAGACATCAGCTGACACCTATAGCAGCAACTTTTCGCAATCAACTTAATTTCGAAATTATACAATCAAATTAATTTCGAAATATTAAACAGAATGGTTACTAAATTGTAAATTCATCGAAGACATACGCTTCCAGGACGGGCCTTTCGACGTTATTGGAGGAGGTACACCATTTCGATTGTGACGTCAGCCAATATGTGATTATAGCGTCAGATACTTGGGTGGCAGATTGGATCGCCACAGGCATTTTAACACTTTACTGGATAAACGTTGTCACGAAAATAAAAATATCTGCTTATTGAATGCCCATTTGCAGGCCAAGGGGGCATTATTTTTGAAAATGTATCAATCAATTACTGGCGCTCTTATGGAGCCAGTCATTCTAGTGGTAACATTTTTAAAAATAGCCTTTTTTGGCCCACAAATGGGCATTCACTATTCCACTGCAAAGATAAGTTTGTGTAGGCTTAAAGGTAAACTATTAAACAAGACCATATACTTTATTAATATTAATGTCTAAGGGATATGTATAAACAGTGTTTCACGTGGACAATGGCAATCACTGATAACACGTCTAGACAGAGGAAGCAACCCAATTGCCTTAACTTCATTTATAAGCATGGTGGTGAGATGCATCGTCTAATGTCATTCATTGCATGTATGCCTTTCTCAGAAATTCTGATATTTCAAGAGGTCTGTCTAGATATTACAAAGGCTATCATGTTGCCCGGATATGTGCATTTATTGTATCCACCTGCGTGTATGTGGGCATGTGTACGTGCGGAGTACACACATGCGTGAGACTAGTAAGAGCATAGTGTGCTGTGAAATGGTAGCTATGTCGTCCGCATATTTGTTTTGATCAAATGACCCGACCCAGCCTTGCCATTCCATCGAGTATACTACTAGAATGCACGGATGCAGGGCAAACGTGTGGGGGACTCCATTAAACAATAAAGCGATTACTCTATAAAGCATGTTATTTCTCGAACAGATGACGACACACTATTGACCTCGCGATGTCAGCCTTTGCAAACCAGATTGTGACACCACGTGACAAACTCTCTATCAGATGGCAACGCTATCCAAACTATCAACAAAGTATTCCCTGTTTATTCTGACAAGTTACTAGTTAGGTCATTGGATAAAGAACAGTGTAGTAGTAATCCCGCACACGTAATTAATCTACCTTAAGAACGTAGCTCATTACACGCACTAAGCTACTCAACTCTAACAGTGTTCGTGTAGAATACATGGTGACGGGGAAACTGCGCTGTGGTCTTAGCCTAGAGTATTACACTATCACCTAGAAGATGTATAAAACTAAACACGAGCTTTGGACCTAATACGATGGCATCTTCTTATTCGATTCTTCACGATTATATATAAACCCCATGCATCGGCGCGGCGGACTAATTACCTCGGCTGTCAATTAGGGATCAAACGTTGATTAGCCATTTATAGCATTGATTCAGAGATGTGACGTGTTTGATGACGTTATAAACAATAACGTCATGAATGATTTATATAAGTTTGCTACGAACGCTTACTTGATGACGGACTAAGCGTTGGTATACGAATTGTATGTCTTTACTATTTAATAAACACCCTGTTGAATATTTTGAAACTAATTTGAGCGGGCGGTGTTGCTGCTATAGGCAGCAACATCGCCTAGACAAATTTGTTTCAACATATTCAACAGCTTACCCGTGTGGTTTTCTGGAAATTGATAGTCTGGTAGTTTAGGGATCGCTCACAACATGGCGAAGTGTGGGTGGAGCTTAGCCAGAGATGGGCGGGGCTTGGCTAAAACTGGATTCCTCCATTAAGTATTCTGGCTTGAGAATGGGGATCATAACACACACTAAGCTGTTCAACTCTTAAACTGTTGATGGACAGGATATGATGAAGGGATAATTGTGGTATGGCCTTGACATAGAGCATGTCCACTATTAACTAGAAGATGTAAAATACTAAACACGAATTTTGGACCCAATAAGATGACATCTTCTTATTCGATTCTTCACGATTATATATAAACCCCATGCATCGGCACGGTGGATTAATTACCTCGACTGTCAACTAGGGATCAAACGTTGATTAGTTCAGAGATAGTGAACAGAGCGTGGCTGCATGAAAGTTATCAGTGTTAAAGACTAATTGTTTTACAAATAATCCTGATGGTATTGACCACATTTTCGAAACCGTAGCACAGGCGAGTAATGAATAGATTAGAACGGTAGCTTTATTTAAAAAAGGCAGTTGCGCAGAAGTTATGGCATCATGTGCGTAATGTAGTGATGCTCTAAGCCATTTGCGGAGGAACGAGGGTTGTACCTCAATCAGAAACGTCTCGGAAACGTAAAGCATGCTGAAACTATGTGTTACCACACACCGAGGACGTATAACTGCGAACTACATACAGCGCGGCAGTAGCTACCGGCAATAGAATTAACTATACGGAGCATAGCTATGGGAGAGGGGAAATATCGTGAGACAGCACGCAATCGCATGGCTTACCGGTCCACTAGGACACATCTGTGAGGGTGTGTCCGTTGATTGCTTTAGAGGGATGAGGGTGGTTATTTCCCACATAATTAGTTGGGTCAAGGATGTGTTGATGAACATGTATATTACGTCCTCCAGAGCACGCTGCATAGCAGTGTTCTACGGGTGCCAGTGCAAACCAAGACGCATTGCCAAATCACTTCGGGTTTGCTTTAATTGTGCTCAATCCTCCCGTAAGCTTAATACGATAATATATACTATCTTCCATCATATAAGCAATGCATTTGATACTGTGTGTATCATGTGAGTATGTACCATAGATTCCTACTAATAAGTATACACATGTTCACATTCATATCAACAAAGGACCTTTCCATTTCTCTCTCTAGCTACGCTCCACTCACACCTCGCTCGTGTTAGGATCGATCGATCTCTGAGCTCCCTGACTATCAATTTCCAGAAAAATATACCGGTAAGCTGATGTATATTTTGGAAACAATTTGACTGGGCGCTAGGCAGCAACAGCATCCAGTCAAATTAGTTTCGAAATATTCAACAGCATGTTTATTAAATAGTAAAGACACGCAATTCGTACAACTTAAAGGACTAAGCGTTTATGACGGACTAAATAGCGTCATTCATGATTAATTGTTTATGACGTCATCCCACATGTGACGTGGCTGATTATAGCGTCATGTGATTGATTGAGAGACTAGATTCACCAATTGCCTTACTGTGACTGGCAGCACTCTAAGTAGTGTGACTGTCCGGGGGTGTGATTCCAAACACTAGTTAAATCTATATAGGAAAGTCTGGAAAAATATCTGAGACAAAGGTGCAATGAAATGACAGCTATGTCGTCCGCATATGTGTCTTAATCAAATGACTAGACCCAGACTTGTCACCCCATCGAGTATACAGTGTGCATTACCCTAAAATGCACAGATGCGGTTCAAACATATGGTTGACTCTATTAAAGATAAAGAGATTACTCTATAAAGCGTGTTATCACAAGAGCAGATGGCGGCACACTCCCGCCCTGGAGATGGGAGACTTTCCACCACATGACACACTCTCTAGCAGATGCCAATGCTATCCATACCATCAATAAGGTATTCCCTGTTTATTCGGACAAGTCAGTGATTAGGACACGCGTGGGATAAAGAGCAGTGTTGTATTAATCTCATACACGTAATTAGTCTGCCATAATAATGGAGCTCATTACACACATTAAGCTGCTCAACTCTAAATTTGTTCATGTAGATTGCAAGGTGAACGGATAATTGCGCGTGCGCATTGGCTTAGCGTATGTACACTATCACCTAGAAGATGTAGAATACTAAACACGAATTTTGGACCCAATAAGATGGCATCTTCTTATTTGATTCGTCACGATGCTATGTAAACGACATGCATCGGCACGGCGGATTAATTACCTCGACTGTCAAATAGAGATCACACTTTGATTAGTTCAGAGATATAGTGACTGCATGAAGGTTATCTGTGTTAAAGACTAATTGTTTTACAAATAATCCGGATGATCTTGACCACATCTTCGAGACTGAGACGAAGGCGAGTACATCAAGAGATGTTAGATTTAACGAGAAAATAAACAGAGCGAATTCAATGATGTGAATTATCTGACTGACAATGGAGTTTCTTGACATCGATTCATTCATGATTCTGGGCACTGCTCTCGTAAGACCTCATCTAGAATATACTAATCAAATATGGATCCCGCATCTAAAAAGACAAATAACGGCCTAACAAACCGTCGAACGTAGAGCAAATAAACTCCTACCAGAATTATACAACAAAACTTATGAAGAAAAACTGAAGCTCTTAAACCTACCAACTCTATCATACCGTCGTCTCAGGGAAGATCTCATAGAATTTCACAAGATACTCTCCAGGAAATACGATAAGGAAGCAGTGAACCTATCTATTCCACTGTCATATAACAGTATAACCAGAGGACAGTCTCTCAAACTATACACACACCAGGAATAACTTCTTCACATACAGAGTCGTAGACGTATGGAACGATCTGCCTGAAACAGTTGTCAATGCTAAGTCAACAAAACCATTCGAAACTAGACTAGATAAATATTGGCAAGAGCAACCTATAAAGTGTAACTATAACGAGTGAAATTATAACTCAACCATGCGCACACACCACGTTTAATAACACGGAGCTGGCCGAAGCGGGTACTTAACCCTACAGTCAGACGAGAACCTGTGAGTATACCTGTGAGTATTAGCACAATGGCTTTATTAAAAGCAGTGGTGCAGCAGTTATTGCATGGGCGTAATGTACTGATACTATAATCCATTTGCGGAGGAACGGGGGTTGTACCTCAATCAGAAAAGTCTCGGACACGTAAAGTGCATTTACACTATATGAGTTGCCACACAACGATGACTTATAACTGGGTACTGGCACATTCACCGGGGCAGTAGCTACCTGCAATAGAATAAACTATAAATAGCATAGATATGGTACAGAGGAAATATCGTTAGACAGCACACAATCCCATGACTTACCTTCCACTGGGGTACAGCGGATGTGTCGGCTGCCTGCTTTAGAGGGAATAGGATGGATATTTCCCCCATAATTAGTTGGGTCAAGGATGCCTTGACGAACCTGTATATTACGTTAAATACAGGCCCTAAATAATCATTTATGACATAATGATTATGACGTCATCTTACACGTCGCTTAGCTGAGTATATCGATGGATACTCTGGAAAGGTGAATTCTCCTTAAAGCCGGTGATACTAGAAGTAACAACCGTTTTCAGTTGAACTGTTTAATAAAGGTGTGGTTCCGTATGCAGATCATGTGACGCCGTACAGAGAAGATCATATTGGCATTGTGTAATATCGGTTTAATCATGGGGATATTGGTCGATTGGCTATGTGCACTATTAGTATTGATAATCTGTGGTGTCCAGTTTTATGTAGTATACATGGAAGACGTGTCTAGTGAAACTACGACCTACCGTCTCACAGAAGTAGATATGTAATAAATATCAGAATGAAAAGGAGATTAGCGGAATGAAGGGAAGATAACGGATGGATCTAGTAGTATCTATGCCTCGCCCCGCCTCCGCTGTATCCGTCTTTGGATCCATCGAACTCTGAACTCTGAACTCCCTGCCACTCAATTACCAGAAAACTATGCATGGAAGATGGTGACTATTTTGAAACTATGACAGCAACAGCGCACCGTAAAATTAGATGCAAAATATTCAACATAATGCTTAGTAAATAGTAAAGACATACACTTCCAACAACTTGACGGAGTATTACATATTCATGACGGACTATCTAACTAGGTGTCGTACGACCACATCTTGAGTATGGCTCCAGCTCATGGATGACAGCAGCTAAATCTCATCAACAGAACCTCGACAGAGTACAAAACCAGGCACTGCGCATCATCACTGGTGGAATGAGATCAACACCTATAGAAAAAATCGAGCAGACAGCAGGCATCCCCCCACTTAGTAACGGAAGGGAATGCAAAGCACTGATCCAAGCTGCAACGTTCAGATCGTTCAACAACCACCCGATGAAGACCAGGAAAGCACAGTTGTCATCAGGAAGACTTAAAAGAACAAGTTTTGTGAAAGGGACAAAAGCACTTCAAAGGAAACACCAAGAAATGTTGCCAGCACAAATAGAAGACCCAAACCACACCCTTGATCCTCCACCCTGGGAAAACAAACTAGAGAGCATAGCTATTCGCACCACAGTACCTCATCTCACAACCAAAGATGAACACAGTGATGTGAGCAAGAAGGCCATGGCCCTAGCCATGCTGGAAGAAATGTACCCTCAGGAGACATGGATAAGGATCTACACAGATGGATCAGCCAAAGATGCAATTAGGAGCGGA
Organism: Chaetoderma sp. LZ-2023a; assembly: GCA_034401795.1. Taxonomy (NCBI): domain Eukaryota; kingdom Metazoa; phylum Mollusca; class Caudofoveata; order Chaetodermatida; family Chaetodermatidae; genus Chaetoderma; species Chaetoderma sp. LZ-2023a. The sequence goes on along the minus strand of CM067363.1, from coordinate 59,384,084 downwards.
GGTGCCGGACTGCACATACAGTGTCCAAACGGACAACATGAGTCAGCTGCAATACCGACAGGCAAACACCGCACAAACTACAGAGTTGAAGTCGAAGCACTGGTCCATGCAGCTAATACCATCAGCAGAACAGCAGACCCTATAACACGGATTGTCATTTTATCTGATGCCCGCTCCGTCCTTGAGGCTATCACCCAAGGTAAGCTGCCACAACTTGAAGAAGCACTACAAACCATCAAATGCTTTCGGATAGCATTGCAGTGGATCCCTTCACACTGTGGAGTCCAAGGAAATGAGGAAGCAGCCAAGATGGCAAAGTTGGGTGCAGAAGAGAATCAGACAGAAAACATGGTTACGCATACAGAGATGAAGACTATCATCAAGTCACCCTATAGAACACCTCAATCAGAAGATTCCTACCATCACCTCTCGAGGCCAGAGCAAGTGACCATTTTTCGTCTCAGAACTGGACATAACAGACTAAACCAACACATGTACAGGCGGTTCCACCTTACGACATCGTCCGCTTGTCCTTATGGAGAAGCAGAACAGACCACAGAGCACATACTTCAATGTTGCAGTACGTATCAGCTGCTGAGAGAAGAAATCTGGCCTTTGTCAACCTCTTTTCTTGAAAAGCTGTATGGGCCTGTGGAAGAACTGCAGAAAACCACAGATTTCATCTTGAGAACGGGTCTCCAAGTGTGATACCAGCGATCGAAAAGAAGAAGAAGAAGATGACGGACTTAGATACGGAATTCATTACATAACTGATTGCCAACCTACTACCGAACAACCGAATTGACGAACGAACGAACGAACGAACGAACGAACGAACGAATGAAAGAATGATTGATTGACCGATCGAACTAACAAGCGTGCGGGAATCAAGGAGACAGACAAGCAGACAATCGATCAATCCATCAATTGATCAGTCGATCGAACGATCTAATCATTAATCGATCAATCGAAGGACCGACCGCCCGACCGTCTGAGCGATGGCCCGACGGATCGACGGCCAGACGGATCGACGGACCGACCGACTTTCCGATATCTCCTCAACCCGCCCACCCCTCGGCCCACAAGCCCAACAACCCATCGACCGACCGACCGACCGACCGACCGACCGACCGACCGACAGAGAGAACGATGCACAGTCCGATGGACAGACTGACCGACCGATCAGCTGACGGATCGATCGATTGAGCGAGAAAACGAAGCCAGCAATACAGCAAATACGTGAGCGAACAAGCAGGCGCCAGCAATAAAGCAAGCACAAGCACTCTGACAATAAATCGGTTAACCAGCCTGTCTAACAATTGAGCTATCAATGAATCAGTAACGACTGTAACTACATTACAATCGCCACATGTTCGCGCTAGCCTGGCCCTTCTGGAAGATGCATTGTTACATGTGACACGGTTTTATTTGGCGGAATACAAATTGCTTATTTATCCATCTTACAGTGCAATTTCGCACAGCGTAGTGATCAGGTTAGGAGAATTTATGCGAAGACACAGACAATTTCAAAATGTTTACTTTTGTTTATCAGCTTTGGTATTCTGATCGTCAACTACGGGTATCGTTACGGGAATGGTCTGGATATCGCGATGATGTTCTGGGAATGTATCGCTGGAAGGAATATTGTACTTTAGTTTTCTTTGGAGAAAGCCTTGTGTCTTTCATAGAAATGTCTACTCTTTCCAATAGAAAGACTATTTTGTTGAATAATTTAGCTCGTGCTGAGTGCCCAATGGTGATAGATTCTTGTTTTAAAATGTTATGGCCAAGCAATGCTGCAACCCCTCGTGGGTCAAGCGCGCCTCAAAGCACTCAAAAGGCGACTTTTACCAATTAAGCCTTTAATTTGTAGTGTTGAAAGAAATTGAGATTTTTTTTCTCAGTGAAGGACCATTTGCTGGCCAAGAGAAGACTGGGTGTTTTGGTTATAACTGGAATTTAGGAATATTGTTTTTAAGGTGCTTTTTTTTTACCGGTTTGACGATTAAAGGGGTAATGGTCAAGAAAATTTAAATTTTGTTTAGTTAGTGTCTATTTGCAGGCCAAACGAAATTTTTTTTTGAAAATGAATCACTAGAATGGCTGGCTCGGTAACTCCATCCAGTAATTCCAGTGGTAATTTTTCAAAAATAGTCTTCTCTTAGCCTGCATATAGACAGTCCTCAAGACAACTGCAGAGGAAGTATTGGCCGTCATTACCATTATAAACCACAAGTTGACACAAGAGGGGTTAAATATATTCTTATTGATAAGCAGGCAACGCATAGCGGTCTGTCGTATACATAGCTCTTGTTGAAGACCGCGTATATTGGAAATTCCGAAATGCTCCACTCACTCACGCATTCATTCGTGTCTATGAATCATTAATATTCTTTGGCCAAGTCGTGATATTAATTATCAGATCCGATGTCATTATAATGGGTACATGTAGCTCTGACTGGCGACGGTTGTTCGGTGAGAATATTCCAAAATTGCAACCGCAGTAATCAGAATTTCCGTGACTAATCTCTTGTTTAGGAACGTAGTATTAAAATGAATATCACTGCTGTTCCTGTTAGGTATTGTTAACTACATGTGTCATACATGGATCATGGTCCGTGCCACAAAAATTTTCTCCTGTGCTAGTCCTAGAAACAATGCCTAGACTATCTAAAACGTGGCAAATCATAACTATATTTGGCTAATGCTCCCGAGAAACTTATTTCAGCTGTGGCCCTACGTTCATTTAGGTTATCCTTCGCATTTAGCGTTACAAGTTAACGCGCGTGGCCAATCGCAGGACACTTAACTAGTTTATGTGTTGACGTCCTCTGTGTGCTTGACAATGCAGCCACATTGCGGTGAAAAGTGTAATGCTTTCTGACGCAGTGGTTGTTATTCGAAGACGATGCGCATACCTTGACCATTTCTGTTGCGCAATCCTCGTGGACAATTGGATGGTGTTTAGATTCCGAGGCCATCGGTAGTTCTTTATGGGCCAAAGATGTTTGTCATAACAGTTGCCATGACATGTGCTCAAGAGGGAGATGAAACTACTCAGGTGGCGCAGCTGTATAACTTTCTTAAAGCACCTCTCGGTGCATCTTGTCTTTCATTGGACAGTTTGAGACACGGTGTCAGACTAGTATTCATTTTAGCTGGTACTTTCCACCTGGTGGAAGCAGTTCATCAAGTCGACCGTGTTCACCATTAATATCGTCGACATCACCTGCATACGTTATCTTTGGTGGCATATCTCGATTGGAGGGTTTAACCTGATACTGTGTTCTCGGCCACATGATAGAGCAACGCGAGGTAACATGTGAACCGCCCTGATGATAAATTTCATCTTATGGTGATCATATTTATGCGAGCAGAATGAAACCAATCCTAAAGTAAGTTGTCTAATCGATTAGCTAAATGTCACTTAAAGCCGGATATACACCTACATTACTGTACGGTTTATATACTATGTGCAGTAATGTGATGTCAAGGGTAAGATCTCTTAAAGTTCTCAAGTGCGCGTCGCTTCTGTGATACCACAAACACATAGCTCCTTAGATCGGTATGGTATGTATGTACAATACATCTGCAAATGTGAAAAAGAAGTGACTACAACAATCGTTTATTTTACTCACTTTCCTCTTTCTTGTAATGAAATAAATCTCGTTCAATTGACCAATGTTTGCCACTATAAACGTATAGAATTCCATATGATATATAAATTTACTTTTATTTTCTTATACAGAGACATGTGTACTAACTTACAAATGAAGACTGCGGGATTGTGATGTTTGATAAGAGTCATCACACAAATTAAATCTGAATTGATCTAGATTGACAACTATAAATAAATGTATGTACTCGTATCCGAGCGGTTTGTGGCATTGCCGCCATTGTCAAACGCTCCTTACATACACAACAAGAGAACCTATGGCGTTACATCACCCAGGAAAACACGCAGCACACTAGATAGAACGTTTTGTAGACGAGGAAATTCACATTTACATAATGTATTCTTATTTAACAGTGTTTTTGTTTTAGTGCGATTCACATGACATCATCATAGAAAGACGCCGCATTTATCTGTTATGTTGTAAAATAGCTCCACGATCAGATGATCTCCAATGAAAATACTGTTCTTACCACGCAATCCTCGGTCATTAAGTTGTGGTGCCTATTGCCAATATACAAATGGATGCATGTAGTGTATCGATCAAACATATGACGTCATAATCAACTACGCCACGGGTAGGCTGAAGTCATAACCAATTATGTCATGAATGACGCGATTTAGTCCGTCATAAACGCGTAATAGTTCGTCAAGCTGTGGCAAATGTATATATCTGTATTATTTAATACACATTCCGTTGACTATTTCAAAACTAATCATGGCTCAAATTAGTGTCAAAATATTCAACAGCTTGCTTGTGTAGTTTTCTGGAAATTGAACTTCAGAGAGAACAGGGCTCGATCGATGGCAACACGGAGAAGGCGTGGGCGGAGCTTAGTTAGAAATTGGCGGGGCATAGCATAGAATCGACACAATAGATAGGTCCATTTCGAGCTACGCCCCGCTCATCTCTAGCAACGCTCAGCTTAAGATGTACCCCTAATCTATTTAAAACTTCGAAACCTGAATTCCCATAATCAAAATGTCAATATAACTATACGGTACGTTGTGGGCCACTTTGAAACCAATTTTCCTGGGAGCTTTTTCCGTAATGGCAACAACACCTCCCGGTAAAATTAGTTTCAAAATATCCAATGGAATGTTTACTAAATTGTAACTTTCATTTTGATTGTGAGGTAACATAACAATTGGCGTATATTACTTATGACGTCCGATGCTTAAGTGGCAGATCACACCCCACCAGTCGTCGTCATATAATGACTTAACTCCCACCTAGGATCGAGATTCAGAGTTATAGGTTGCTGCAACAACGTCTGGTATTTCTAGAATGGAGTGAATTAGCAATTCGCTCGCCTCGTCCAGTTGACGGTGAGATGGATGATATTTAACAGAATTGCTCTGGGCCTCTCTGACCGTCGAGCGAGAAGATTCAGACAAGGGCGGGATGTTTCTTTCAGCTAATTGTAGCGTACTTATTGAAATGAACGACAAACATGAGGTCTTACATAAATGTAAGCTGATAAATATATTCGCAAAATAAAACAAGTAAATACCGTACTGAATACTTAAATAGTATAACAATTAAACTACAGAGTTAACCGCTCTGAATCTTACGATACGTCAACACACAATGTACCCTGTAATGTGGCTATTCTAACTTAACCTATCCTATCATCTATTCGCCATCAGACCTACAATCGATTTACGTAAAAACATAGAAGTTTCCGACTAGCATAATCTTAGTCAAAGGTAAACAAAGACTAGACCAAGATACGCGATTGAAACAGCAACTGCGTTAGGTCGTAGCTGGTGACCGAAGTTTTACTAGCAGCTATTGACCGAGGGGGGGGGGGGTGGCTGAAGCCATAGACCGAAGTAAAGTCTTTCAGTCATAGGCTGGAAACACATTTAAACATATTCGACAATCTCTTCTAGGTCTACAATAAGTGCAGTTTGACTGGCCGGTTACCATAAAGACGTCATTCTAAATCAGTCAACTTCCACTTGTTTCTTCATAGAAGTTGTACACTAAACTATTGTAAGTGCGAGTTAGTACACCGTTGACACATTCTTAGGAGCTTTCAATAACAATTTTGTATTCCCGAGGCAGACATATTGGCACCAAACCTAATTCTGTTCATAAATAATATCTGTTTTGTTTTCGTTTTGTGTTCTGAATTATTGTTGACGCCATTCTATCGTCTCAAACGCCTAGCCATGTTCATGCAATATAGAAATCATGGGAATTCAAGCGTTGCACTGCACGTGTAGAATGACTCAGCAACCATCTTCTATAGTATCATGCCAACGTATATACACATTGCCATCCGCATCCGCCCTTTGGATCCATCCAATGCCTAAATAGCATGGTGAAAATGAGAGGCCATATTTGAATTTTTGACCAAATTTCTATAAACGCAAATAACTTTGACTAGACAATATACCATTCAACATAATTGATTGAATATTATCAGTTCTACAGTTTCCTCCTAATTTTATTTACACAAAATAATATTTGTCTAAACAGAATCATCCATGTCAATTCGCTATAGCTTGCTTCGTTATCAGGTCTACTAAATACTCTCGTTTCTGGTTGCTGTTGCTAACACACAACATGCCTCAGCAATATAGCGTTAACATTTTGGTTATTTTTCCATACAAGAAATACCATTTCATAACGATACAAACTGCGTACAAAGCGTGTTACCAGTGTTCGATAATGTGTCCACACTCGCTACTGATGGTTGTTGCCGCCATGGCAACCATCCGTCATGATAACCAACATGAAAGCAGCAACGACTTTGTACCACATTCTTCACAAGTAAACGAACTAGCTATGGTTAAACGTTTTCATCGACTCCACCATTCAGAATGAATGGGTTAATTTTACTTCAGTATAAAGTGCTTATAAAACGTAGCCCTTCTCAGTATTATGACACTTACATTGAATTGCATTATAATGTTCCTGGTACATGGTGTTACTCATTTCTGATAAATGAATTTGGTCGGTTTTATCCTGCACTTGAGTGACATATTTATAAATAGTGAGCCTAACAATGACTGAGTATCCTCATGCACTCAATTACATCATTGTTCTGTTATATAATCAACAAGTACGGGGTCCCACGCACGCACGCATGCACGTACGGACGCACGCACGTACACACGCACGCACGCACGCATGCACGCACACACACCATCCGCCTACGCAATCATTAGGCAATTGAAATACACCTACTGCATATTAAATCGCAGTGCATGTGAACTATATCAAGTACACACGCACGCACGCACGCACATATATACCTTTCACCTCACTTTCATTCAATTCTTGTTCAAATCTAAATAGGGGCATACACTAGATACGGGTTCCCTAAGGAGCCAGCTACTTCTCCCTAAGATGGCCATTATCTACGAGATATGTGCGGCGGACTAAACTATAAATGTGGCGATGTATGATGATGATAATGATGATGATGATGATGATGATGATGATGATGATGATGATGATGATGATGATGATGATGATTACAGTATTCTGCGGTTGTAGTAGTAGAACCATCCTGCAGCTGCAATCAGCCCTTCTTCGCTTTTGCCCACTGTATCTTGTCATCAGCCAAAATTCTTAACATCCTCAGGTCTTCTCCTGGCTTTGTCTTTGCTGGCTCCGAGTAGGGCGAATTCCAAGGCTCTCTGTGTTGGTGTCTCTTCTGGCATCATTAGCACATGGTCACACATGGATCATCTTTGCTGAGCAACCTTTACAGACAGAGTCGACGTATTACACATCTTGTATAGGGTATCATTTGAAATTATGATGTCTGGCCATCGGTGTCCAGTGGCGGTGCGTAGGTGTTTGCGGTGGTAGGCATCCAGTTTGTCTAGAGCTGTTACGGTCATACAGCATCAAGAATATGCAGGTTGGTTGCATTGTATAAACGTAGGCTTTTAAAATAAAGGGCATCGTTGATCCACGAATCCATAGCTTCCAGAAGGACTAGAAATCTATGTTCCCTGTGACGCAGCATGCAGAAATGTCAGCAGTACTGCAAAGCAGTGAGCCCAGGATTTTACTTTTTCTCCATGGCCCGCCGCCATGAAGTGGAATGTCATTGTCTTTAGTTTCATGCTTTGTAGATAGGTATATGTGGGTGAACTCTCCTTTGGATTAATTCATAAAGAGATTCTCAATTGTTAGTTTACTTGCAGCTATTGGGAAAAGTTCGTTGAGGGTTTCTTTTCCTCGTCTATGGCGATGCATATGAAGCTGGCATAGGGGTGATCGATTCGTCCCTGATAATACGTCTTACTTGGCCGTTCTCGTCCAATGTCGAGACCAATGAGCCGGACAGCGGACCAGGGCCCGCCCGGTGCAACGTGTTACCAGGTGTATTGTGGGAGGAATCTTGGAAATAAAACCGTTTTGATGTTCATTACGAAAAAAGGGCTCATATTGCGTGCATATCCCTGAGAAATATATATCTGGCAAGAAATGGGTTGTCCATATAATATTAGATTGGCCTGCAAATGACAGATCGGGGTCACACTGTCATTGAACAAGGTAAGACGTGCAGAGTCGTATGCGCGTATATGGACTGTGACCAAGAATCAGATAGGCATGAAGGTGGCTATGTCTGTCACCGCAGGCTCCATATAACCATATATCTCTTTTCAAACAGCCTAATCGTGCGGAAAGTGGCAAGCCTCCGTTGAGTGAGACAGGAAATTGTTCCACGTCAACACGCGCATGCACGCAATGGCCATTAAAGGAAATAATGAGTTATCGTGGCTCGCGCGCAAGGAATGTAATGGAAATAACCGTGGGGTTAGATAGGCAAGACCCAGTGATTCATCTTGTAGATGTGGATGAAAGTGGTTAGACACATGTCGTGAGAGACAATGTGAATGAGAACGAGAGAAAGGGAGAAGAGTAGAGAAATATAGAAAGTCACATAAATTGAATGTGGTATAAACATAAAATGCACGTATCTGTAGCTATTGCTCACGATTTTCGTTCCAATATATGCAGAAACCTTTAATGGAACAGAGAACGTGTAATGTACCTGTGTGATTTTATTCACTGGAGTATTGTGGGTAGTAAATATCTGCCAGATGTATGTGTTACATTGACACAAAGAAGACTAATTGTAGCATGTGTATATGGTAAGACGTGAATGCATGATAGCGTTTATATAGAGAGAGCACGCCCACTAGCAACGCTACCAAGTCTGTTCATTAGAATATTGATGATCAATTGTATAACAACTCCGTGGTGCAATCCTATGTAGCACGGGATGAGAAGAGGGAATGCTATTTCCAATTAATCACACCAGTCTACAACACGTTTTGTAATCGAGGTTCCTGGTCAACCTGTCAGTCCCAGTATGTCTGTTATCTTTTGAAGCGGTGTAACTTCTAATGGCCGAATGCTGTCTTAGAAAAGCTCACAGGGCATGGATGCTTGATGAGTGACAGCTGGAACAAAGGCTGGTGTGGTGTCTTAAGAACACTCTTCGTCATGCAAGTAATCAATCTTGATTTGGATGGTTTCATATACTAGGTTACATCATATTGATTATAACTATGATATGCATCCTGGTATCTCTTTTTCTTTAATCTAGGGATGAAAAAAGAGGCCCCTCCGAATATTCGAATATTTTAATAGTTATTCATATAGACCAATATGTATACGAATATTCGATTATTTAGGGGAAATGACAAATTTGACTTAAATTTGAATTGTATTGGTTTCCATCGTGGTATTTTAGACACTCTGATTGAAGACCAACATCGTGTAGTGGAGGAAACATTACGTATCGCCATGATTGACATCCAGGCATGAGCTAGACAATATATTTCATAATATTAGGCCACGCACTGCTCGTACGCATGCGAACTCGAGACAGGTATCTCGCGTGTAATGCGTGGCCATTACCGTAGTAATGTTCGCCGGAATTTGGTGAACAAGAGAACTGAATCTTGCATGGACACGATACCTACCAGACAATGCAGTATGCATACCAGCCAATCTTATGTCATCCAAAACTTGATGGTATACATCTCAGAGTCTTCCATATGAAAAATAGTTAACAGAAAAATAGTTCCTCTTAATTCGTCATAAAATTCGGACCGGTCGCACACAAAATGAGGACGGGAATTTGCTGATGCTGCATAGACGCTGATATCACATGAACCACCGGATGCATCTGGTTGAGGTTAATGTCTGTACCAAGCTAGTGATACAAGAGTCACGATGATATGAAAATCAACACCATCCACAGTTGTGCTTTTACAGTTCACTATGGAGATAGATTGGGTCCCGACCTGTTTGCTCAGAAGTTGAGTATGTGTAACGGTCTAGTCCTTATAATGACGTGACAAAATGGCCGGCCATTACGGTAAAGGAGTACTCTTAGCATGAAGTGAAGGCTCTCTTTTTTAGATTGTGTTCGCACGGTCCGTGTTTAGTTTGCTATGACAGTTGCCTAAAAGAGTGTAACCCGAGCACATCATTCTCCTCTACAAGTTGCCAACCTCCAAGCCGAAGCCACAAAGTAGAACATATCGTACAGGATGCCAAAGCAGGAATGGCTAACGCGGTTGCGCAGTATGTTTGCAATGCTCGGAAAGACGATCGCAATGAAGAGTCAAATGAGGAACGTCTTAGTAGTCAGTAAAATGATGGAAACGCGTGCTCTGGTACCAAGTGCAGAATTCTAACATGCAGCATCATTCCCTGTGCTCCTATAAAGAAATTGCATGCTATTTCAAATCAGTTGAGTACCGAACAGAACGTTAATAGTTCTTTAATTTATGCAATCATCATGAACTTACTCCTAACGTTTGCAATGAACGCACAGCACGAAACAGATGAACCATGCATCCAGCACTTCAAGAAACTGTTCTGTGAGTATATTGAGAAGAGGCTCCACGACGATAATAACTGACATGGTATAAAAGTAGCCGCAGTAGTTGATCCACGGATCAAGGACCTTCCCCTTCTCCCGGAAGAACACCCGGCAAACTAGAAACTAGTACGGTGGCGTGAATTGGATTCTAGACTTAAGCAACCGGGAACCGGTAGTGATGATAGTGACTCATCAAATGGAGAAAAAACAAAACACCTTGAAACCCTTTTCGACTCATCACCATTTGACTGTTCTATGATTAAAATTGGCAAGACACAAGCAGCAACAGGAGAAAAAGTGCTTGATATGTATCTGACTGAGGAAGCCGTTAGATTGGATGAGGATCCGCCAGCGTGGGGGATGGAATACGAGAAAAAGCATCCATAAGTAGCCCACCTGGCAAAGGCATACCTCCGAATTTCAGCCACCAGTGTATCACCAGAGCGTGCCTTTTCAAAAGCTGGACTGAGGGCAATGGATACGTGCAGCGGCCTAATTCCACAATCGGCGCGTGTGCTGCACTTTCTGAACCAGAACATTTGAGGTTTTAATATTTGAACACAGATATCATATGACTTCCTTTAGTAACTTGTTTTCTCGTTCTCATGATTCTGCTGGTGTGCAACATGGTACTATTGATAAGAAATAGTTGTTTGCCACAGCGCCACTCATAGATTTCTCCAACAAAAGATCCCTGTGCTTTAATACACTTAGCGACGATGTTTAGTTTCTATTGCCCAGTCGTCTGAAATATTCGAATAGTTCGAATATTCGATAGTATAATTATACGAATATTCGAATACAGATATTTATAGGAATACCGAGCTCTACTAGAAAATATGAAAAAAATGATGACTGCACATGGGATTCGACGGGGTAGCGTGGGGGGTGGGTGTGGTGATTGGGTGGGGTGCTCTACCTCGGCAATTTTTTTGCAATCCCGATGCTCACATAGGGCATCTCCATCACTTTTGAGGATAAATGTGAACACTTATAACGGGGCAACTTCTAATGACGAAATGGTGTCTTGGAAAAAAACCCAGGGCATGAGTGCATGACGAGTGATAGTTGAGGCAGTGACTGCTCTGGTGTCTTAAGAACATTCCCCCTCATGGAAACATGAGGGGTGATTGGTCGTGGCGGCAGCGTGATCGTCTGGTAATCAGGCGGGCGGGGTTCAAATCCCGATCAACTGGCAGGCGACCAAATGGCGAATGGGCAATCGGTAGAAGCATATGCAATCCCCCTGACGCCGCGCCATTCGCACGCCACGCCCGTAGGATGGGCGTAAAGCCGTCGTCCACGCAACCCGACGGGGAAGCTATGCAACCCTTCAGGGGAAGCACTTCAAAGATTGGCATGGCTCAAATACATCTAGGTGGCTAATAAAACAAACAAACAGAAACAACAACAACAACAGCAACAACAAGTAATCAATCTTGATTTGGACAGTTTGAAACCAATTTGGTTTGATGTTGTTGCTGGCTATGTTTATTAACTAGTAAAGACCTACAATTCGTACAATAACGCTTTAGTCCGTTATAAATTATACGTTCTTGACGAACTGAATTACGTCATTCATGTACATGGCGTCATCATACAAGCCAAGTAGTTGATTATGACGTCATATGAATGATGGTTAAACTGAGACGGTCCATTAGTTTATACATTTGTGGAGCTATTATTATCATGACATACATCCGTATATCCATTTTTGAAATGTTGGGTAGACAACAAGAGAACTGCAGTTGGGATTTAGCGGATGGGTGGGTGGATTGTTCTACATCGACACATTTTGAATTCCGGATACTCGTATATGGCATCTCCATCACATTTGCAGGTAAGTATGGACGCTTAGTTGGCCCTGTAATTACTCTATTTAACGTATTTTCTATTTTAATAATAAAAATAATAATACTCTTTACCTATGGAGGGTACATGTTCAGTTTTCTGATTTTAGAGAGGCCCTCACAAGAAGAAGCATGCGTCTATGCACACTAGGTACACACTTTTTTACAATTATATACACAAATACAGAAAGATGATTACAATGTATGCCCATATAAGAGCAGTAGTCTTTGTCGTTGTCGGCGCGTACATGTATGCACACAAATACAGACACGTTATTATTAGTGCCATTATTTTTATCATTATCATTATTATTTTACTTGTGCCGCAAACCTATCATACGTTTGTTTGTCAGTTCATCGTTTTGTATGTCGGTGTGTCAGTCTGTCGCCCTGACAAACTCACTAAAGCATAGTGCAGATAAGCTGTTATATATGTTGATACTAATTTACTGTTGCTGCCTAATACCGCCTAGTTTAATTAGTTTCAAAATAGTCAACAGAATGTTTATTAAATTGCAAATTTCTCAAGAGACATACTATTCATACGTTTGGTGATATCCTCTTCGATTTTAGCGACGGAGCGGTTTCATTATGGTTGCGAGGGCAACACAACAGAGTGCCACAGGTAACTTTGTAACACGATTTATCAATAACTAAGTAGAATTTTATATCTGCATACCATTAGTATAAACAGTGCACATATTGTACTGAACACTGCACATTCTGGGAACACTACACACTTTTTTCTCTGTTGGAATCAGCGATATTAAGATAAGTTGCTGTTGTGGACAGCCTAGATTTAGAGTTATTTTAATGTGTACTATTACGCAGGTAAACGACATCTTGAAACGTTAACGTATTTACATATTTAATTTGATATTAAAAAATTGGGCAATGGTTCCCAAATTGAAACCCTATGTAGTATTTTCTGATAAGAACGTGGTTAATTATAGAGACAGAAATCGTCCAGTTTGGGCTTTTTAATTAAGCATTTAAATAAAAAGAGCAATTAGTGATTAGCACGATCTATTACTTCTATTACGGTCTCCAGATTAATCGGGGTTCTTATAATTTCATTTCCAAGTCACGACCAAGGTTGCGTTATTCTATTTATCTACGCTTTTCTTGTCGATATGCACCTCTTGTCGATATGCATCTTTCAAAGTTGTCATTGCCTGTATCACTATAATTGAGTCAACTTCGATGAGTTCATTCCTAGAAACAGTCTAGACAGCTGGGTCTGTCATACAGGCACAAGTGGCTTGTAAGTTACATACGAGAATAGCCTGCCATCTATTGCATTCTACCCGTAGCACATATCATATTCGCCAGACATCTACGTAGACGTCTACATTCAAATACTGACATAATATAGAGTATTTGAGTTCACACACCTTAATCACGTTTTTAATTTGTCGGTAAATAGATGGATTATTTTTAGACTACATATGCAAATTGTAAGATGCGGCTAAAGCAAGAGACTATTTACTCAGTTTTATGTCTATGTGGTGAAAACCACGTATCTCCACTATTCTATTTAGCCATGCTAAACTTATTGATAGCTTTTTCCCGTGGAAATAGAAAACAAATCCAGTTTTCTTAGTAGAGGTGATCTGGCAGATGGTATTGTGGATAGAGTAATAAATCCGGTACCATGGCAATCATTTATTTTGAATTACAGCAGCATTGCGTTAGCCGATGCAGCATATAAAACAAGGAATTGTGGTGATATCCAATATGTCTTATCCTCGGATACGTTTAAGGGCATGCATAACCGGAGAGGAAAATTGAGATACTGGTCATTGTCACCATATGATCGTCAAGCACTATGCGTATATGGATAAATCCAGCGCCTGGATACTGCGTGAACATGATCAGCGTTTACAGACTAATTGTGGTACTCAAAAAATCGGTATTTAACACTAAACACCCTCAAATGATTTATGAAAGCCGCTTTAATATTGGTCGGGTGGCGCAATAGGTAATCAATGCTTTTCTTGTCATCAGGAATAGCCGTTTATACCGTTGCCCCTCTCTCTCTCTCTCTCTCTCTCTCTCTCTCTCTCTCTCTCTTTCCCTGCCCCTCTCTGCCTGTCCTCTCCCGCCCCAGCCCCAGGAGAGAAAGTAGTCTGCTGGGAGCAGTAAATCACAAAATCCAATACGAGAGGGTGCATATTTTTCAACAAAATATGAATCAATATTGTCACATATTTTAGCAAAACAGAAGTAGCATCGTGATAGGAAGATATCAATTGCATTTGGAATTGCTTTATAAGCACGTGCAGTCGGTTGAGAGATTTCTGAATAATAACTCATGGGTCGTATCTAATGTATTGGAAAATTGTATGCTAACATATTGTAAAAAATAGATATCGAATGCTAAGAAATAAATAGGTAATCGGGTCTCGTTAATGAAGCAGAAAATACAAAGTTGTCATTGCCAACATAGCTGTGTGCATACGACACGAGGCACACTGAGAGAAAGGTGATTTGCATGGAAATGACCCGCAAAGGCACCATCTTTTGGACACTAATTGAGGTACTCCAAACGTCATTATTTAACTCTAACACCTTCGAGTATAAGTGGTTATTTGTAAGAGCAGCTTGGATATGGTCAAATGGCGCCACGTATGCAAATGAGGAGGTTATCCTCAGTCCTACTGTAATAAATAATAGTCTAATCGTGATAAACAAAGATTCACCCATCAACACTCACTAACACGCCCGCTACTCGCAACTCACACACTCACACACTATCCCACATATGCACAGTTAACTTGGTCCCCTCAGTCACGTATTCCTTCACTTGCTCACCTGATCGTTCACTCGCCGGTCCACCCGCCCGTCCACGCGCTCACGCGCCATCCCATACGCCTGTCCACGCACCGGTCCACACATATGCTTTCCTGCCCAATGCCCATACGCCCCTCCACCCACCCACCCACCTACCCGGACTTGAGCCAGGTCGTTATCTCACTCATCCACCCACTTGCTCTTCGTCCCATCTCTACTCTCTCTCTGCTTCCCCCCTGTGCTGTTCCCTCCCTCCCTCCCCTTCCCTCCCTCCCTCCATCCCTCTCTCCCTCCCTCCCTCCCTCCCTCCCTATCTACCTCTCCCTTCCCTACCTCTCTCTCTCTCTCTCTCTCTCTCTCTCTCTCTCTCTCTCTCACCCATATCTAATCACTTAACATCACCACCCTCAAGCTAATCTAGTGAAATTGTTCTCTAAGATGCGGCTTAGAATCCAGAATAATATTGGTTACTGGAATATAGTACAGGTTGGATCGATAATGTGCCGGCATGTTCCAAACTTGGCGCGACTGAAAGTGAAAGTTGCGCGTATTCGTGGGTGATTAACATATACGCAATGCGTGCCAGCTAGCAGATCGTATAAGATGCTCTTCATAACGCTCATTACATTAGGCCAATATGGCTAAAACGACGCATTATACTAGCCCTCTCTCGCGCTAGTAATGCCTTATATCAGCCACATGTCATCTTGCCCACCTCCCTCCCACCCACCCACCCCCCTCCACGAAGCATTGTTTGAACACACGAATGCGCATGCATACAGCCATCTACTCATATATCCGCGGCCTGCGCGCTTAGGCATGCGCGTATAAACGCACCCATGTAAACGCGCAAACAAGCGGGCATACATATATAGATGTACATCTCTCCAAAGGAATGCAATCATGTAAGTGCATGCTTACTTATGAACACGAACGCTAAAACGCACACAACAACATGCACATTCAGGAACGTGTGAACACCCCCATTAACCTACTAAGCTGTCGACGCCGACATTGACCATACTTATAAATTAAATTGTACAATGCCCACGATAAACTCGAGCAACCAGCACCGTTTGACATGCATCAATAAAATCTTGTAAAAGTGTATACATTTGTAATTGGTTTTCCTTATAAATTGTTCTAGTACGTCTAGGATAATGACCTGTGCACTTACATCCTGTTAAATCTCTCTATGAAGACAGCCGTGTAGGACTCCTGTCTTAAAGGACTACTATGTTTGGGAACACGACAGACATTTCAACTGTCATATAACTTATGTATTACATCCTCAGTCATTTATCTATGGAGTGGGATGAAGTCGTCTTGTGGAACGGATGGACTCATGTGTGATGGCACCACGATGATTACATCAGTATTGTATTATAATGTGGGGTACCATCGTCGAACATCGTCCGTGGATGGAAAAGAGGCCGCAATTTGCGTGTGTTTCCTCATTACGTTCACATAAGCATATGGACCTCCACTGGATCGTAGGCTATGTCTCTAGTGAGATGATCTGGGTATGGCAATGCCTTTCTCTCTCGAGTTCCTCTACCACAAGGAGAGTGCCAGAACACTAGTTCGGGTGGCCGTTAATCGCCATCTCTTAGGCAATGCCAGGCAAATTGCAGCGGTTTTTTTCTCACTACCGTTGACAGTTAGGAAATGTTACCATACAGTTCGTATTTGCCACATGGCCATGCCAACTGACTTCAAGCACTCGTCACTGAAATTGGGTCTAACTGTCGTCTTATCGGGCCTTTAAAATAACCTGAACCATCCAAGCTTCGGGGCCATAGAATAGTATGATCATAACACACGCTTTAAACAAGGCTGGTTTGCTATCGCAGATATGTATTTGGGAGAAGATGCCAACGGGAATGTATCAATTCCCAATATCTTTAGCAAATGGAGAAACGATCGACAGTAGTCTTATTTTACTGACGCATATGAATGAATTCGCCGATAAGAAGTGTATTAATTCAGTTGCAATCATGCACCATTGATGATACATATGTTTGGGAAATGATATTGGTGTTTTCGCACCGAATGGAGACGAACAGCTGGGGTCACCAAAGGTTTCTTGGACTTTCTCTTGAACATTTTCCAAAATTGAAACAGGGACCCTTATTCATAATGAAACGTGACCATCACTAATTTTCAAGTGTAGGGAAGCGGCAGTCCCCTATGTGTTGCTAATAAACTCTTCATTGGTCAGTACAATGCCTCAGCATTGATGTCTATATTTGGGAAATTAACGGCGTTGCCAAGATTTATTGGAGTCCGTGCGGCATAACGCGTACAGAACAGTATATAAGGATCTGAAATGAAATCCAAGGTAACACAAAAGTATTTTGAATGGCTCTGTGAGATGGTTTAGTCGATTGGGATACACGTTCCTATGGATCATGCAGAGAGTACGGTTACTGTATTGGAAAATTGTGTCTCTACAAATCGTAGAGAAATAATCTTGAGGGCAAAGTAATACAAATTAAATCCTGCGTCACGAGACTGGCGAGTACACGAATAATTCACCTTTCCAGTGACTAAGTGACGTATATGCTGGCATCATAATCATGACGCCATGAATGATTCGAAATAGTCCGTCTTTAAGGCTTAGTAGTCCGACACGTTGTACGAATGGCATGTCTTTGCTATTTAATAAACATGCTGTTGAATATTTTGAAACTAGTTTGACTGGGTGCTGTTGATGCCATTGGCAGCAACAACACCCCGTCAAATTAGTTTGCATTGTTTTCTTGAAATTGATATTCAGGGAGTTCAGGGATCGATCGATCCCAACACGAGCGAGGTGTGGGTGGACGATAGAGATGGGAGTGGCATAGCAAAAACTGGAAAGCTCCATTGATCATAGTCAGCACATCATCGGCAAAAGCCCGATTCGCACAGCGTTTGCGCTTATCCTGATAGACGAGTAAATCAAACATGACCACTCATAATTTTTACAAATAAGGGAAGTGACACGGTGTATTGTACTACTAAGAATATCTTCATTGATCGGTACTATGATTTAACATGGATGCCTACATTTGAGAAATGAACGATATTGACAAAATCGACCAAATCTATAGGAGTGCGTGCAGCAGGGCTTGAGAAGGACATTATAAAAAGATCTGAACTGAGTCTTATGGGAAAAAAATATGTGTCTTGGATGGGGTTTATGAAAATGGCTGGTCGATTGTAATACTAGTTCCTAAAGAGTAAATGTATCTATTGGAAAATTGTATTTTACAAAATGTAGAGAAACTCGTTCAAGGCAAAGTAATAAATAATAAACACTGCATCACGAGACCGACAAGTACAACAAAGATTGATCATCGTCGGCATATGATCTCCATAAGCCCAATTCTCACAGGTTTCGCGCCTAGCCAGATAGAGTGGTAAGCCAAACCTGAATCACATTCATGCACCTTGTGATACGATACGAATTGATACACTTTAGAAGGCAGTGATTTAGCAGATTGTTGAAATGTCACGCTAAATACAATCCAGCGTATGCGTGATTTGTAGGGACTCTTATAATACTGGCATGGTGTGAGCACAATATAGACATTTCTTATATTCTGCACACTCCATTTTCTCGATACCAGCAGGGCGCTTTTGATTAGTGTAGAATTTCGTTGATGCCGTAATGTATAAATACTTCATCACCCCAACATGGGGCACAGTTTCTTCTTCTATATCACGAGTCCAAATTGTACAGGTTGCTACATATGGGGGATGTCGTTGTACGCAATGTGATTGCTATCTAGTCTTTCGTTGGTACTTACAATACAGCGAACAATGTGAATAGTATGCACGCTATAAGTAGCAAATTGCAGATAATTTCTAGTACTCTATCATTGTTATTCACTATTATGCCTTTTTCTGGTGCGTCAGTCGATCATAAACGCGCGTGGGTGCCAAATCTAATTCCTCCAATAAGAGCCCAGCCCAAGTACCGGTATAGATCTTTTAGATATGCCCCACCCATCTCTAGGCATGCTCCATCAACAATTCGCCCATGTTAGGATCGATCGAACTCCCTGACCACCAATTTTCAGAAAACTATACAGGTAACATGCTGTTGCATATTTTGAAGCTAATTTGACTGCGTGCTGTTGCTGCCAATGGCAGCAACAACGCCCAGTCAAATTAGTTTCAAAATATTCAACAACATGATTATTAAATGGTAAAGACATGCAATGCGTGCGTATGTGCGTGCGCGTATGTGCGCGTCCGGCATGCTCGTGTGTGTGTGTTGTGCATGCGCGCGTGTATTTGTGGTGAGTGGAAGAGGGGAAAGGCGTGTGCGAGAAAGAGAGACAGAGATGGGGAGAGGGGTGTGGAAAAAAACCCAGCAATGTATAAAATAAAGGGTGAGAAAGGTAATGTGGCGGGGTGCTATAAGGGCCGATTTCATCCCTGATTCAACTATACACATTATAATAACCGGATAAAATTGTGTTCGTTTCATTGCATTGGGGTACACCGCTTAAACCTTTACAAGTAAATTTAAAACAATTTATTTTCAAGAATTATGGTTTGAATGCACGCCTTTAATCTGTCAATATGTGTTTTCGTACACAGGCTGCACTGTAAATTAAATCGATCAGCATCTTCATTCGGACACTGTTACAATCTCCGCTGCGGCATTGTTTATCGGTATCGTGCGTTGTTCAAACACATCTCGCTATGATAAGCTGGCCAATTACGCACTACCAACTTGGGCTATAAACGTCACCTCGGCATGCGAGCCGAAACTGGTTCTTTAAGATAAATTATCGCAAGACCACCTTCCTTAGCATGCCACCGTTTTCCCACAACATCCATTCCCCTCCCCACATGGGTTATATCCCTATACATCCTCCGTTACCCCGTCCCCTAAAACTATTATGTGGTGTGTGCTGGGGTAGTCCGTTAAATCAGGTTGTGGTTTATTCGCTAGTGACACGAGGATTGTATTGTTGTTTTATCGTAAGCTACATCGCAGACAGATGTGTGCATCGATCCATTCTTATGAATATTCTGAAATGTGTGTGCACATAGAATGGAGGATTCCAGTTTATCTATCAATCGTATGACGTCATAATCAACTACGTGACGTGCAGGGTGACGCCATAATCAATTAAGACATGAATGACGTTCGTCACGAACGCTTAATTGATGACGGACTAAGTATTGTTGTACGCATTGGATGTTTTTACTATTTAGCTTAACTATTTTACTACACGCCGTTGAATATTTTGAAAATAATTTTACTGGCGTTTTTGCCATATGCAGCAACAGCACCCAGTAAAATTACTTTCAAAATATTCAGTAGCTGCTTACCTGGATAATTTTCTAGGAATTGAGTTAGAGAGTTCAGAGCTCTATAGATCCCAACATGTGGGAGGTGTTGGTGGAGCTAGGCTAAAGATAACGGGGAGGGTGGTTCCCTCTATTAATTATTTAGAAAGGCAGATATAAAAATACACCATTTACAGACTGTATTGGCAACCTGTCTGGTAGTGTACTTCCTACAATAATCACAAAAGAAATCTAAGTACATGGAAAGCCAAATATGCATTCACACGAGCGCGTTTACACTTCTATGATAGTACGCGCATCCCGTACTTGATTTTAAAGTGTTCAATATGAAGCATATACGTCTATGTGAACTCGTATATATCACATTCACTTTATAAAGCTAAATATTGCTAGAAGTGGTGTCGTGAGTTGAATAGCAATCGTCGAAAGATATAACATCCCAACAATACTCATTTTCTAGACACGAAAATGCACCAAATACACATCATATTTTAGATAGGAAAATGGCGCAATAGGCAGCAACCATTCCAGCTCAAATTAGTTTCAACATATTCAGCAGCTTAACCGTAACTATATAGTTACCTTGCAATGTGAAAACTTGGAATTCGGGATTTATAGTTTCAAATCGATTTCGCCGTAAATTATATATGGATCTTAGCTAGAAATATGCGGGCATAGCTACAAAAGGAGCAATATAGCCGTTCTTTGGTAATGGTGTGCGTCTAAGTGTATGTGAGATTGGGTATGAGGGTGATGCCAAAAACCGAGAATTGGACGGGTTATGTGGCATGAGACAGAATTCAGCGAAAGATTTCATTGGTGCCTCATAATATCCTAGTTGTGTAAGATATTGCATAATCTATACATTTTTAGTATAACGCCTTGTGTAATGTGCTTCCTTAAATGATGGCACTGGCCAACATTTACCACGATTGTGCCACTCCTATGGGAGTATTTATATGTGATTGGCTCGAAACCGTTCTGTGACGTTGCCAAATTCCATCTCTGATCGATAAATAATGGGTACTCTTTATTGGCATGTTAATAACATCACCTCACCTCCCTGGATATCGGTATCTTTGTCACAATGTCTGCGTTGTCAATACTTGCCAATGTGTTCCTATTTGCGTTGCCATCAGCAAAATAGCATTTGAATATTTTCTCTCTCAGTTTGATTAACCACATATTTATCTGTAAATCATCAGCACAAACTTTTTCCTAATTCTGGGTTAGGGCAAAACTTTATTTTAATCTTGAATTCATCGCACACACGCCTGTTAACGGCAATCCACCCGCATATAAAAGGATGGCGGCAACATATTACAGAAACATTCATAAATATACACAAATCAAACATATAGATCGATGCATTCCTCCCTAATCTATATTTTAGAAGCAGGAAAAAACAAGTGTGGGCAACTACTACAGTTCTTCTGCCCCGCCCTTCTATTTGGTTAGCAATCGGTCTGATGCAAAACAGTATTTGCCTTTCACCAGACGTATGTTTGATGAAAATACCACCTCCTTCGCGTTACGTTGTGTCAATGGGAGAACCATTTGTTGGGCACGTGTCATCTTTTGCCGGGGTATTCCACATCTGTATAAGCCTTTCTTAAGGTTCTCGTGAGAGTGAAGGCTACCTCTCAGGCGTGTTTCTCTATGCCTTATACGGTGCTATAGGCGTTCATGAGAGGGTTCTTTGTCAATCATGTTCTCGACCTTGATATGTGAAACCTTCAAGAAGGGTACTCTTTCATGCGTCGTTTCGTTTTGGCCGGTATTAGAAATGGTGGAATCCAGTGTTAGCCATACCCCGCCAATCACCAGCTAAGCTCCGCCCACGCTTTGCTCGTGCTGTGATTGATCAATCTCTGCACTCTCTGATTCTCAATTTCGAGAAAGCTATACAGATAAGCTGTTGAATATTTTGAAACTAATTTGACTGGGTGTTCTTGCCGCCTATGACAGCAACAACGCACAGTTAAATTAGTTTCAAAATATTCAACAGTATGGTTATTAAATAGTAAAGACATACAATCGGTACAGCAACGCTTAGTCTGCCATCAAGTAAGCGTTCGTGACGGAGTCGATTATGACGTCATATGATTGATGGATAAACTGGAACGCTCCATTGTGTGCTCGTTTCCGCTTTGCAAGAGTATAGTCCTGTGGTCCGCCGGCGCTCCTTGACTTCGACAGATTATTGTGCTAGTCGTTTGCTTTTGGGCATTGGAAACACGTTAAAGTATGGGTCTGGTTGCGGTTGTCCAGGCTTTGTCACCATATTAAAAAATTAAACAAAATAGCTATGATAAAACGTTGCCCAACAACGTCTTCTCAACACCTCCCTCATCGTTTTCAGGCTAGCATCCCCATCATCATGGCTTTGCTTACTGTGGATCTGGCTTGGCATTTCAATAGGTACGGTTTCCACATAAATCGACAATCCAGTGTGATGCTCAGAGACCTCGCGGTCAGCAATGCAAATGTTGGCAATAGACCTTAATGGCGACGGGGTGAAGACTGTGACTGTCCTTTTCCTCTCATTGATTGTGATAATCCTTCCTTTGTTCACTCCTGAACGCTCCACAGTAGCAAAGCATGTCTATAGATTGCTGCTTTCACATTTTTGGAAAGTATGTAGTAATTGAAAACCTTAACATTAAAATAGAAGTGACTCACTTTCTAGACAACTAAGGGGAAAGGTGTTTAATATTTTGAAACGAATTCGACTATAACCTGGTGCTTGTACCAACATCCCGGATGTGTATCAGATCAAATTCACGATCTCTGGATATATCAGCGAATACTGGTTAAATTTCTCTCAATATTTAAGAAAGGTTGTTTCCACAACGACGATAGATAAAAAGGAAACAAATTTGAAAATCTGAAAGTACAGAAAATCTAAACTTCATTTAAAGCATGACGAACACGAGTGGCTATCATAGTTCCTGCTTTAATGTCAGCCAAAACCAACTTGAGTTCTCCATTCACAAGACACTCAACTGAAAGGTTTTAACACTTGTTTGAAAACGCACATCTCTGTGTTTATTCCAATGTCAACTATGTTTGCTTACCCTCGTGCGTGACTTGTATGTATTATAGTAATGTGTTTGATCAGTAGGCTACCATATTGAACTGATCAGTCGCGGACGCTATATCAAGATTTGCACTCTCCTTAATTAGGAATCGTGCTAGTTGGTCAGAAATTATACTTTGTAATCTCATATTTGTATACACTTGATTTTCGGAAAAGGATGTCCTCTAAATTCCGCAATAACAATTGAAATGCCGTTCGCTGACCATCCCATCAACGGCAGCGGCAAGACGGACACCACCCCTACCAACAACACGAAGACGTTTTCCTATGGTTAATTGCCTCCCGCCCAATGCCCCGCTCTCTATCTATGCTGTCCGTATGAGTAGCATACTCTTTGTCGTCGATGGCATCCTATTAGTTTTAGTGCCCGTGTTAGGACCCGCAGCAAGTGCAGTTGCTGAACCCTTAAAGCAACCCACATTGTTACAACAGTCTGCAGGGCAGGGTGGGGGCAGACAGGGGTTCGCGTCACATGTGTTTCCAGTAGCATCAGCCACAACAATGATTTGTGTTGTAGTTGATATTAGTTAGATCTGCCATTGCTGGTACAGTCTAGCTTGGCCATGTCAGCCTCGCGCATCTTCATTAGAAACAAGTGCAACACAATCAGTTTAGCACTGGTTCCGAAAGGAAATCAGTTCATGTAATGAGCAGATATACCTTGCAAACCAATCAGCTAGATTCGAATATTAAGTACATATACAGTTCAGTAAAACAGCCTAATCTATCGAGCATATGACAGGATCATTGCACATGCCCATCCTCGTGTCTCATAATCCGGAATTCAACAAGAACATGCAAGCAAGGTGTTAATTTTTTTTAAAGTAATTTGACCGGAACATGTTTTGTTTCCCATCACATTACTTTCAAGATATCCAAATATGATTTTTGCACTGTGAATAGATTCGTGAATATAGTCATAATATGTATGGCGTATACAGTGTTAAATCAGAAAGATACAGAATTCCAAGAAATAATTACTCAACCGTCTCACCCAGGTGTGCTCTATCCAAGGTGGCACTGGCGAGATCGTAATGAAGGCAGAAGATACGCGTAGGATACAAGATACGCGTGGGATACGCATGCTGGAAAGATAGTCACCACTGTACGAGGGCACACAATGCCATTATTACAATTACACTAGCATTAGGGTAAATGGAATAAGTAAAATACCCGCGGTAATTCGGAGATCATTTGATCATATTGATGTTGCGTATCATTATACTAAATGGGCGCTAAATCACGGTACGCATACGCCTACGTGTGCCCATATTCCATTATGACCTCCCATGATGCTGATTAAAAATGGAAAAAGGAAATGCTGATAGTAAAATGTATTATGCTGAGGATTTGAAATCAAGTTGATAGAGTGATTGTGCTAAATGACGTGAGATCCGTGCACGCGTGAGCTATATGACATCTAAGTGTATATAAAATGGCATGGACTGTCTCCATGATCATGGAATAGCGTTCGATAGTGAATCACAAGAAGGCGTGCTGTTTATCGTAAGATTCCAAATTGTTTCATTAGAGCCCCTGTTACAATTGCCAGCTATATGACTCGTGTTCGTGTGCACTGCTCATTTTCTAAAGCTCAATGCATACGGCATAGCAAGTAACATACAACAAGTTGTATACAACAAGTTGCATAGAACAGGTTGCATACAAGTTGCATATAACAGGTTGTGTTGTATACAACAAGTTGGTTCCGACAATACACAGGAGCCAACAAGTTGCATACAATAGTTGTGCAAATTCCAAAATCGCCATAAAATATTATATGTCAAATGTCGGAATTGGTCATATATTATATGTCTCCTCGTTTATCGCGATTGAAGTAGTCCTGTATGTTCACATTAAATAAACACTAGTACACCT
The DNA here is from genome assembly GCA_034401795.1 of Chaetoderma sp. LZ-2023a. Classification (NCBI taxonomy): domain Eukaryota; kingdom Metazoa; phylum Mollusca; class Caudofoveata; order Chaetodermatida; family Chaetodermatidae; genus Chaetoderma; species Chaetoderma sp. LZ-2023a. The sequence goes on along the minus strand of CM067363.1, from coordinate 59,358,608 downwards.
CGCAAAGCTCAATTAAATTATGACGTCCTAATCAACTGCATTTGAAACTGATTTGACTGGGCGCCGTTGCTGCCGTATGAAGAAACAGCTCTCAAATTATGTTTAAACTATCAAACAGCTTAACTGTATAGTTGTTTGGAAATTGATAGGCAAGGAGTTCGGGTATCAATCGTTGCCAACACGAGTGGAGCTTAGCTAGAAATTGGCGGGGCATAGATAAAACTGGAAAGGTCCTTTGATTGGTCACATATGATGGTGGATGAAAGATCTGGATGAAACCAATACACACGGGCCAACGTGTTGTATACAACGTGATGGATGAAAAAATGTGATGAAAAAGTTGGATGAAAATAGAACGCTGTTTTAATTTTTTCAGCCAACTTTTGTTTGCATACAACATGGTGTGTGTGTGTGTGTGTGTGTGTGTGTGTGTGTGTGTGTGTGTGTGTGTGTGTGTGTGTGTGTGTGTGTGTGTGTGTGTGTGTGTGTAGCGGTGCAACTTGTTGTATACAATATTGTATATACAACTTATTGGATCGTGCGTACACACTTACAACATTGTGTATACAACTTATTGGATCGTGTGTACACACTTACAACATTGTGTATAAAACTTATTGGATCGTGTGTACAGACTTACACCGTGGTGTATACCGCGTATTGGATCGTGTGTACACACTTACAGCAGTGTGTATACAACTTATTAGATCGTGTGTACACACTTACACCGCGGTGTATACCGCGTATTGGATCGTGTGTACGCACTTACAGCAGTGTGTATAAAACTTGTTAGATCGTGTGTACACACTTACACCGTGGTGTATACAGCGTATTGGATCGTGTGTACACACTTACAACATTGTGTATAAAACGTATTGGATCGTGTGTACACACTTACACCATGCTGTATACAGCGTATTGGATCGTGTGTACACACTTCCACCGTGGTGTATACAGCTTAGTGGATCGTGTGTACACACTTACACCGTGGTGTAAACAGCTTATTGGATCGTGTGGAGACACTTACATGGTGTATGCAACTTATTGTACCGTGTGTACACACTCATACCAAATTGTATGCAACGTATTGGATCGTGTGTACACACTTACAACATGGTGTATGAAACTTATTGGATCATGTGTACACACTCATAACAAATGGTATGGAACTTATTGGATTGTGTTTACATACTTACAACATTGTATGCAACTTGTTGTATCGTGTGTATCAAACATCAAATCCAAAATTAACTGGTTTCACCAGCACGCGGTCGGTGCCTTTCAAATTGATATTCTTATTCCGTTACATAAAGTATCGCCGTCTTCGTCGTTGTAGTCGCCGCCGTCGTCGTCATCACATCTACTTCTCTCATCAAAAGCATCACCTTCTTCTTCAGATACGCATCTGAAGTTGCTATCAACCCACATTTTGCTTGACGACCGCGATGGTTCTATTTACGTAATTCACCTTTCCAGAGTATTCATCCAGCATCTGACCTCGTACGACGTCATAATCAGCCCAGCGCGTGTATGATAACGTCACAATCATTGCGTCACAAAGGGTTCCATATAGACGGTCACCAAATCTCAAATACTCCGACACGGTGTATGCATTGTATGTCTCTGTAATTTTTTGCTATTTAATAAACATGCTGTTGAATATTTTGAAACCAATTTGATTGGGCGATGTTGCTGCCTTAGGCAGCAACAGCACCCAGTCAAATTTGTTTCAAAACATTCAACAGCTTAAATGTGGGGTTTTTGGAAATTGATAGTCAGAATCTTCAGAGATCGGTCGATCCCAACACGAGCGAAGTGTGGGTGGAGCTTAGCTAGAGATGGGCGGGGCATAGCTAAACCCGGAAAGGTCCATTAGCTCCCGTTAATGGGTGCCACGGTTAACACATCGTGTGTCAAATTAACCCTTTAATGGTCAAACTGACCAAAAACAACTTTGCAGCGGTCTTTATACATGGTTATTTGAAAGGCCTAGAGAAAAGTATTTTTAAATAGTCATTCTAATGGTATATTTTCAAGGATATTCTTCTCTCGGCCTGCAGATAGACACTGGATAAGTAAAAAACTGTTCTTTACCATCTTCCTTTAATGGTTAAGCCAAGCAAAAGAATTCAGTGTTACGTTTACAAAATCGTCTTCTAAAATTAAAGTATCTAGAAAAATATTGGCTATCAAGATGTTTAATTGATCTATCAAGAAGTATGTTGAGCGCTGTGAGGCGCTGTTGATACAAGATTGGTTAATCAGATCCATCTACAAATACACGACACGCACCCCCCCCCCCATGCAAATAGCCCAGACTCTCAAATTCAAAACAAGCATTTCAGCTACAATTTATAATATTTGGAAACTATTCTCACCCGAATAGAGGGAATCAGTGCCTAGTCAAAATGTGAAAAGACTAGTTAAAATCATATTTAATAGGACATCGTAGATACACTGTTACACTCACAGTTACTGTTTCTGGTTTCACAATGTCGGTGTGGGTGTTCAATGTGAGTGGGTGTACAGATGAGCAAGTCAAATCTTAGATATAATAAACATCACCCCCCCCCCACCCCCGGTGAAGACTCCTGATCCCAGTTGAGCAACAATCTTACAAACCGGATCTCTTTATTTTTCCATCGGCCGTCTCTAGAAGTCTATAACTCCGTTGTGTTAACACAGAGGCCGCTATAAGGTCAGTAATTAATCCAAATCATCTCATAGTCACGGGAAATGTGCACGCTCGAGTGTCGAGGCACAATGATGAGATGGCTCTATGTTGGTGAATCTGTCTCTCCAGTCGGTAAGTTGTCTGGAAACCTGCACACGTTCATTGGCAAATGACCCGGATTGTCGCCTGTGGATACATACTGGGGAGGATGGTAATGGCCGGGAAATTACCTTTTATGTTGTGTTTATACCACGTGGATGATACATGAGTTATCGACACAGGTCGCATCCGGTAAGCCTATTAGAATGAACAATTGCCAAAACTGCAGACGCATCTTTAGGCATCTGCATACGTTCTGTGACATTGAAGTACATGTTTTATATTTAATTATGGTGTATGTGCCAAAAATGTGACGATTATTTTTCTGGCCACTTCAAGTCGATCTGGCGTTGTGATTATGAAAACATCGTTGACAATTATATTTTTTTACTTAGCCGGTGTCTATCTCCAGGCCGAGAGAAGAGCAATTTTGACAATTTACCACTAGAATGACTGACTCGGTTACCGACACTTACTTTTGGGTCCAAACGATAACGATTATTTGACCCCATAAATAGTATTTTACATCAAATGAGAAGAGTTAAGCGAACTTCGTATTCATTTGCCAAACGGGACTGATTCTCTCTGCCACACAAGTATTTGATATCATAAGCAAATACACCACCTTCTCTGACGTCACAATAAAAGGATGTAGGTCAGTTCCGAAAGTAATACTAGCCAGTCATGAAAGTGTTTGAATCGTATGTATTTTGTAAATTTACAATGCAACACTCTCTCTGTTGAATATTTTGAACATTATTCAACTATGAGCTGTACACTAGTCAACAGCTTACCTGTCTAGCTACCTTGAAATTTAGAATCTAGGAATTCAGATTTTAAGGTTAAACTCGAATGGTCCTTCAAAGTTTATCCATCCATAATATGACAGAATATGCGTGACGTATAGCGTGACGTCATAAGCATGACGTCGTGAATGCCTCGATATAGTCCGTCTTTAACACTTAATAGTCAGACACGTTGTACGCATTGTATGTCTTTACCATTTAATAAACATTCTGTTGAATATTTTTTTTTATAATTTGACAGGGCGCTGTTGCTGCCTTGGACACATAATGTGTAATCACGTGGTTAGATGCTGCAATTGTATATGTACATCTTAAACTCTGGTATGCTGATTTCTAAATTCATCTATATTATCTCATTTAATCGAAGAACTCATGGCCTGCACTTCATGGTTGGTGCCGTATCAATGCATTTCTAGAGCGTAAATTCCATATGAAGCGATTTCTCCTCTTATCGTAGAGTGTGCATTACATTGAAAATACGTGTAGATATATCTCACTGGGATACATGTGTGAAATCAATTTAACGGAATATTAACCGGCATGTGCTGTGTACAGTTCTCCCTCCTCTTGACACTAACTTTGGATAGATAAACAACTGGCCACAAACATGGGTCGGTAGGCACGCGTCAGCGAGGTCACATGTTTTCGTTGATGATGCGTTGACTCGATGATACCTGACGCTTCAGATAAAAGCCATCTGGATACATATGTTTAACTTCTTCTACAATTTGGCAACTATCCAGATGCAAATTCTAGATACAAAACGATGGTCTAGCACCCCTTGAACACTAAACTAAAAAAAATAAAAAAATTGAAAAATGACTATACAGGTAAGCTGTTGCAGATTTTGAAACTAATATGCTTGGCGCTGTGCTTCCAGTCAAATTAGTTTCAAACTATTCAACATGATATAAGGCCGTGTTCTCGCTAGGGACTTAATCCAGAATAACGCGATGCCTCAGTATTGCGCTACGCTGGTTAAATCTCTAGTGAGAGCACGGCCGTAGACCGCGGTCTCGAGTTGAGACGTGACATCTCAGGAAGACAATTTCATCGCAAGCATACGTGTATGCTGTTGCATATGTGGACAATAATGTGACTGGCATCTAATGACACATTATATATTATTAACGTAGCTTCCACTCGACGTAATAACACTATAATCAATATAGTCTCTCATACGGAATAGCGAATCGACGGATCCTTTCTGTAAATCAATTATTTGACGTTATACTCGATTGCGTCAAATAATAGCTGACGGCTGACGTAGAACTCTTCATCATGAAATTCGAAAATTCCGTCAAGTGTACGAACTGTATGTCTTTTGTGGATTTACAATGCAATTATATATTCTGTTAGGTAGCAACAGCACCCAGTCAAATTAGTTTCAAAATATTTAGCACCTTACATCTGTAATTATCTTGAGATTTAGATTCTAGGAATGTAGGTTTCAAAGTTTTCAAATCGATTCTAGCATGCGTACAAAGTGGGCGGAATTAGCTAGAGGTGGACGGGGCATTGCTAGGACGTAATCCATATACTGGCCGGATCTGATACGTAGGCAACCTGTCCAAGTGTAATATATTTTCCGGATTTTATATTATTTTATTCCGTCATCTATTAATGCAGTCTGAATCGCATGAGGTTTGCAAGTTCAAATATGAGTACGGCCTTTTCACCTTAACAGGGTTACGAGTGCGAGGGTGAGAACGAGGGCGATAGCTAGTGTACGGAGGTCCCGCGCTGCCATGCAGGAAATATATATCTATATGTAGTTTACATTATTCTGTCATTTATACATTAAAATTAAATGACTAAAACATGAATCAATTAAATAAAAATTGAGATCAAAAATATCTATATGGCAATATCAAATAAATTACAAACGGATGATATGTTCTGCTCTGAGCCACCACGCACTACCTACCGCACTCGCTCTTGCACTCCCAACCGCGTAAGCCGGCGCTCATTGCGTACAAATGACCGGTGTACTGCATATGACATATGTACGGGTATTCGTAGCATTGAGGTTTTAACTGCCGGATATTAGTAGAGCTCAGCACGTGCGCTTCACAATCACGCTCACAAAATATGCACACTACATGAGTGAAATATGGTAGTGTCAAAGACATGCCCATATATCGTCTTTGAAAATTATTGTTAATTGGGAATATTAGACAATAAATGGCTTCCAAAACTGCATGAAATATTCATTTCTTCGAAGCATTATCCTGTGTTTTTGGGGGATACATTGTTATTCCCGTCAAGGAAATCTGAACATGCTTTCCTGAGTGGTTTATTGTGACATGTCATAGGAGATTGCGTAATTACATTCTGTCTTGGAAGCAATAACCGCCATTGTGAAGTAGATTATGGCCATAGAAAGACTCGTGTTCGTGCATTGTGATTCGCAGACGTGTAAGCCACTCCAGGGAATTTATATCTGTTTTAACTGGCTGACTGGTGTAGGCTACCGGACACTACTTTCAGTTGGCAATAACTCTGTACATGTTGAATATTTTGAAAACAAATTGACTGAAAGTTGTTGGTGGCCTAGCCACCAACAACATTCATTCAAATTGTTTTCAAAATATTCAGCATATCCAGAGTTAAACCGCGTGGGAATATATAGTCTGTAGAAATTCAGCAATATGTCCGCTAATATCATGAATGGTTTGGGCTTTTATTCCTTGGTAGAAAGCCCACGCGTCGTCCATACGCCATAGTGATAATGTTGAATTTTACGAAATTAGTGTTAGATATCATCATCTTTCAATCATATAGGGGAATGAAAGTAATTTAACAATATTCAATAGACTACCCTATAGAGTGGTCTTATCTTCCACCCAAGCCTTTGATTCCATAAACAATTAATTACATCACTTGTTACCTGGCGTAGCGATCAACATTAACTAGGCCCGTCGCGAAACTAGCACCGTTCATCACGAAAGTGTTTGGAGTGTAGTTTTCTTGTGAATTTACAAATTAAGAAACTTTCTGTTAAATGTTTTGAAACTAATTGAACCGGGAGTTACAATGGAGTTATTAGTTTTAAAATATCCACTAGAGTGTCTGTATTGTTAAGACTGCCATTTACATTCTGTGATTTCCGGTTTCAAAGGTTCAAATCAATCCCAAAACATCGAAAATTTCAGAATTTAGTTAGAAATTGAACCCGTCCTCGTTGAATTTTGGTGGTAAATCGGCAAATACAGTCTTATCTTCGCCAGGAAATGGACATTCTATATATAATTTTTTTAATTTGCCTAACAAATGTAGCCATTACACGGCTAATAGAACACGCCATGTATTCTCGAATCTATCAATGCTGGCGAGTTAAAGGTCAGCCAATTTACCTTTAAGGGTTAGCCATGGATCAACTGACGTCATAATTAACTAAGTGACGTGTAGGATGACTTAGTAATGGTTACCCCATGATTGATTCGACATAGTCCGTCTTTAGCGCCCAATAGTGCAGCATTAATAAACATTATGTCGAAGATTATGAAACTAATTTGACTGGGCGCTGTTGATGCCATTGGCAGCACCAGCACCCATTTAAATTAGTTTCAAAATATTCAACAGCTTACAGGAATAGTTTTCTGGCAATTAATGTTGTAAGAGATTGATCGATCCCATCTCGGACGTGGGTGGTGCTTAGATTGAGATTGATGGGGTGTAGCTAAAACTGGAAATGTCCATTAACTCTGCAGAGGTTTCCCCAGCAAAGCTTGCCTAATCCCTATCATTATCCGGAACCGTGTTTAACTTAGCTATGTATGGAATGTGCCGTCTGACAGAAACTCTGGCAATGCTAATATGCGTTCAACAACACTTGAGCCTTTAACACAATATGTACACGTATCGCCATCAAAGTGAATAGTATCCCCCCCCCCCGCCCCCCCCCCACGTATACACGCTTGCACGCACATGCGTACGCCTGCACTCATGAACCCATGCACGGCCGAACGAACGCACAAGCGAACGAAAGCACGTACGCGCGCACGCACAAATGCACGTATAGGTAAGCTGTTGAATATTCTGAAACTAATTTGGCTGAGAGTAAAATTAGGTTCAAAATATTAAATAGAATGTTTATTTAATTGTAAATCTATTAAAGACATACAATTCGTACGCGTGACGGAGCTTTGTGACTGAGCCATAATACGTCATTATGATTGAGACATCAACCTACATGCAGCGTACATGATTATGCCAGCATATACATGAGTGACAGAGTAGACCCTGCTCTTGACACACCAACCATAATAAAATGCAGAAAAGGCGATGACCTGAGCTGTAAGGACGAATCCGCCTGCACTGTCGCAAACAGTCATTTCAGTAACACACAATACCAACCACATTGGATGGATTTTATGTAAATTAGTCTTCGATCACGATACTATTCTAATGACCGCGTCACTGGTTATTTCCATAAAGTAATACAATGATCTCCTGAAAGGAAATGTGATTTGGTACTTATCGCTCTTAACACATAACAAATGTGACCGTGCATTGTATGGTAACCGGCTACCATGATCTGAGGAATAAGGACTATTACATGTACCTGTTTCAAGCCTGCTTGCGCATTGCTGATAAGTGTATTGGTATGGTTAAATCCTCACATATATTTGCAGATGTCACCATGTAAATAAGCATACATTGTATGACGAAATCCAGTACGAATTGAAACGCTTATGTTGTGTGCCTGTTAATATTTGCCTTCACTGATACTGCAAATCATGTCAACAGATCTGATTTTATGGTAGAAAGGATAGTAGTTATTTATGATGTTTGTTCATGCACCTCTATATGCCATACTTGATATTCGTGTAACAGCTTGCTAGAATGTATGCACGGACATCGCTTCATTTAATCAGATCGTGTGTTAATCGCTATAAGCCATACTCAATGTGTTTGTACCATCTTATTATAATGTATGCACGTCTATCGATTTATCCAATTACATCTTAAATCCACCCTATAGTGCACAATAAATATTGACCGGCGTGTGGCTATAATGTATCCGCCTCTATCGGTATTGCCCAGAATCAGTAATTATGCGTCTATCATTTCAGCCAATCAGATCACGCGTCCATCGATATAGCCCAATAAGAACGCTGCTAGTATAAGTAGCGGTGTACGAAACGAAGTTTGTTTGGTATATACCATTGTGTTTAGCAGATTCGCAAGAGGAAACAATGAAAATTAGTATTTTTAGTATGTTTCTATAATCTTACAAAACAGTTGTATAAGGGAGCGGTAGCCATTAACACTTTCACTACGAAGCCGGCCAAGACCGGCCTCTGTAGGGGTATTGAGGAATGTCCATTTGCAGACAAAAAGAAGACTATGTTTGAAGATTTACCACTGGAATGACTGGCTCGATAACCGAGTCAGTCAATCCGGTGGTAAATTTTCAAAAATAGTCTTCTCCTGGCCTGCAAACGGCCATTTAATAAGTAAATATTTGAATTGTTGGAACAAATTTAGTCATTAATGGGTTAAAGATGGATGACTATAAATGACTGTTTCCTGTTCTACAATTACCCACACACTGTCCCGTCTTCTCGATCAATATCTCTAAAACTGGAGCGAGTAACAACATTGTTCATGAAACCTCCCATGGTGCGTGGTTTCGAGTGGCTAAATTGACCATATATGCAGTGGCAAAAGGGGGCGTGTTTATACATGGACGGGCACCAGAACAAGTTCCAATAGGCAGCTCCATCTATGGTCAATAAGGCCACACTAACCAAAACCCTGCCGTCCACTCGCTCGTCCGCTCAGTTGATCTGCATCCCATCTCTACCAACTCTTCTCTAATATGTGTTTTCCTCTCTCCCTCTCTTCCTTTCTCTCTTTCCCGTTATCCCTCACTCTACATCCACATCTAATCACGTAACCTCACCACCCTCGTTCTAATCTAATCAAGGTATTCTCGTGGGCACGGCTAAGAATCCAGAATAATAACGGTTACTGGAATACAGCACTGGTTGGGTCGAGACTGTGCCAGCTTGTTCCAATATTGATATACTTTAAAGTGAATGTCTGCTGCTATTAGTGACAGAGTCTGACTTTAACTCCAGCTCAATATGTTTGATATAATATGTGATATAAAGACACATGCTTCAACGTTTTGTTTATTCAGCAGTAATTAGTATGTACTGAATGTGTGTCAGACAGCTGGTCGTATTAGATGCTCTTTATAAAGCTCATTACATGAGGGCGATACAGATGAGAACGACGCATAATACGGGCCTTCTTGCGCGAGAGGGTAGTTCCTTAATGGGCGTAATGCCATTTTCCCCATTGGAACATAGTTTGAACAGATGCATATACATGCATACAACGATCTACTTATAGATATATCTGCGCTCCTTGGGCTCACGCACGCACGTACATATGCTCTTATGCGAACACACAAACATTCGGGTATACACACGTAGCTATCTAATTGCTCCTATAGAATACAACCATACAGGTACATGTTTACTTACGAACATGCACTCTAAAACGCACATCACAGCATACACATGCGCTAACATGTGAACAATCCATTTACCAATTAGCCTGTTAATGCCGACATTGGGCACAATGCCACACTCTTAACTTATATGATACAATTTCCACCATAAAATCTAGCAGCTGGCGTCGTCAGATAGGCAGCGGTATAATCTTCAATTTGTAATTGGTTTCCGTCGTAAATTGTTCAAACACATCTGTGATAATGGCCTGTACGATTACACACTGTAAAACATGTCTATGAAGACCACGTGACACCTGTCTCAAAGGACGACCATCTATGTGTCCACAACAAGCATTTCAAATGATATATAACTTTTAATATTCCAGTGTAATATCTCCTCAGTGGCTCAGCTATGGAGTGCGATGAGGTGGTCTCATGGGACAGGTGTATCCATGCTTGATGACAATACTAGGAATGTACTGCTGCTTTATTACCAGGTGTAGCAACAACATCGGACCTCGTCCTTGGGTGGGATGGAGGGTGCAACTTGTGTGTGTATGTGCATGAATTCACAGCGAGGGCACGTACTAGTTCAGCTTAGGTCATGTAAGATTGCTGATACATACGTTTAGGAAAGGATATTTCTCTTTTAACCCAGCAACAAATTAAAAGGTGTGGACCCAAAGGCATTATAGACTTTCTATTGACCATAAGATTGGGCGCTGTTGATTACGATAAAACAATAATAAGATCTTCGTGTCACTAGCAAAAATAGTACACCTGTTTCAAAGGAACGCCTGAAACGCCACGATATGTTTCCGTGTGCTGTAAATAAAATTCTCATTGATTGATACGATGATTTAACATTGGTGCCTATATTTGAGTGAAGAATGGCATTGCCAAAATGTATCAGAGTCCATGCACCATAACGTACAAATGACAGTGTATACGCATCTGACATGAATCCGCAGGGGTAGCATATGTGTTTTGGATTGGGCCTTTGACACGGTTTAGTCGAATGTGATACTGGTTACTAGAGAGCCTCCAGAGAGTATGGTTAATGTATTGGAAAATTGTATTTTACGTATTTTAGAGAGAAAACGTGAGGAAAATGTAATAAATAATAGAGCCTGTGTCACCAGAGTAACGAGTACAACAAAGGTTGTTCAGCAGCGGCACATTAACTTCAAAAGCCGGATTCGCACAGTCATTGCGCCTAGCCGGATAGAGTGGTAAGCCACACCTGAGCCAAAGTTGTGTGTATGTTTTGACATGCATTGAGGTAATCCAGAAGTCAGCATTTTCCTAGAATGTTGAAATGTGACGATAAGCACAATCCAGTGTATGTGTGATTTGTAGGAGCTCCTTTGATACTGCCGTTGTGTGAACAACTTACGCATTGCTTATATTCTACAGATTCAATTTCCACGATCCAATTAACGTGCTGTTCTCTGTTGTAACATTCGGGTGATGCCGCAATCTAAAGATACGCCATCGACCCCACCCCCCACCCACCCCAAATATGGCACATATTCTTGTAGATCACTAATCCGAGTTATGCACACGTTGTTACATCTGGAGGTTGCTATATGCGTGCCATGTGATTGCTATTTAGGCGTAGGCTAATCGAACCAGCGAATCAGCGCATACGCTTAATTGATTACATATTGCTGATCGTGTCTAGTACTATATGATTGATTTGCACTTTTATACCATTTCTGGTGGAGCATGTGTGCATAAATGCACACATGCCTCCATGTTACGGTACTGCGTGCACGAGCATGCGTACGTCTATCCGCTCAGCAGCGCGCGCATCCGTGAGCGCTTAGTCCAAATTAAAGGGGCACATTCACACTAGGATGGTGTAAAATACGAAACTTAAATTGAATACCTTTAGAGGCTTAAATTATGTAGCTCGATGCAATGTAAGTCGTAAATGAAAGAAGTCTTGATATGAATGATGGTTTCTTTCAGTATGCAGCAAGACAATTGTAATTGTGAATATGAATGAGCGATAATGCATCTTTCTTCGCAACTTAAACAATTATAATAATTTATATGGAATGAAATCGCTATACGTTAAGATCGTGTTTATTTCATCACATTGAGGTACACAACTGACGTCTACAATTTAAAATTAAATTGTTCAAACACATCTCGCGGTGACAACCTGGACTATTACACCGTGTCAATCTAGGCTATAAACACCACCTCGGTATGTGGTACTTTAAGACAAATTATCGCAGGACCAGTTGTCTTAAAACACAACCATTTCTGACCCATAACAGACATTTCCCCTGCCACATGACTTATATATCTTACAACCTCTGCCACAATAACACATATGCAAACAGGGTGTGTTTTATTTAGGGCTGACGCAGGGAAATATATCATGCACAGACAATACCGGGACCCTGTCTGTTAGACTACTCGCATCACCTTAAAAGAAATATTGGGAAAACCGAATGCCCGAATATCTATTGCCACAAACGCCCATGCGCATTATATGATACCACGTGCGTCACATGTGTGCGTCACATGTATGCCTGTAATGTGTTCAATACATTAGATGTAAGAATTTGCTGTTCCAAGTTCATCCATATATCTTATGACGTCATATGACATGATCGTCAGCTACGTGACGTGTATGATGAGGTCATAATCATGACGTCATGGATGACGCGATATAGGCCGTCTTTAACGCGTAACAGTCCGACACGTTGAAAGAAGTGTAGGTCTTTACCATTTAATAAGCATTATGTTGAATATTTTGAAATTAATTTGACTGGTTGTGGCCATGGGCATCAAAAACACCCAGTCGAATTAGTTTCAAAATAGTCAAAGCATTCCACTATAGTTTTATGGAAATTGATAGTCAGGGCATTCAGGGATCGATCGAACCTAACACGATGAAATGTGGGTTGAGCTTAGATAGAGATGCGCGGGGCATAGCTAAACCTGGAATGGTCCATATATATATATATATATATATATATATATGTTAAGATCGTACACCTTATGTAATCTGCTTCCTTACATGATGACACAAGATATTATTTCGCGTGATTGTGCTACTCTGAATGGGTTATTTATATGTGATCGGCTCGAAACTGGCCCGCAACGTTGCCAAGTTCCATCTATGACTGAACAATTATAGATACCTCCTGTTACCATGCCAGTGACAGCAGTGTAACTCCCTGGAGAGTCTGGTAACATTCTGGCCATGTCTGTATTGCCAATACTTGTTAGTCTCTTCCTATTAGCGTTACTATCTGGACAATGCCATCGGGATATTGTGTCTCTATCAGGTTGATGACCGTCGATGATTAACCACATTTGTATATAGACTTTATCATCACCAATATGGATTAGTGATGTGTGTCCATAGGCAGCAACAGCAACTAGTCAAATTAGTTTCAAAATATGCAACATCATACCTGCATAGTTACCTTGATATTGGGATTCTGGGAATTCAGGATTTGATCGATCCCAACATGGAACAAGTGTGGGCGGAGTTTTATCTAGAAATGAGTACGGCATAGCTAAAAATGGATTCCTCTATTGCAAAACATTAAACTTAGAATGCAAATATATCAATTTCAAAACAATTATACAGGAAAGTGCTTTAATATTTTGAAACTGACTCGCCTGGAACATGGTGCAGTGGCATCAACAACCCGGATCAGTATCAGGTCAAATTCCGGCTCTCTTGATATATCGGCAACGGTTGGCTCAATTTTTCTCAAATGTTATGAAAAAACATCCGTCTTCGTACTTTCTGTGTCCATAAATTGGGTAGAGAAAATGCAACGCATTGGGAAACTCTGAAAAATATGGAAAATCTGAAATTCGATTTAAAATGAGACAAAATGGGGTTGCGGGCGTCTGCAACCTGTGATTGCGTTTGCTTTAATGACAGCCAAACATAACATCAGTGTTCCCTTTACATGACGCGTAGTTGAAATGTGTTAGCATATGTTTGAAAAACCGCAACGCTCTGTTTATTCGAGTACTAGCTATGTTTGCTTGCGCTCGCACGTGGCTACATGGGATTGTATGTCTTATAGTAATTTGTTTGACCAGTCAGTTACTATATTGGACTCGTCAGTTCTGGACGCCATACCCAGATTTGCACTCTCCTTAAGTAGGAACTGTACTAGTTGGTCTTAGATTATGCTCCGTGATCTCAATATTTGTATACTCTTGATTTGGTTCATTTCGGAAAAGGATTTTCTCTATATTCTGCCACCAGAATTCCAATGACGTTCGGGTCCCAACTCCAACAGCATCAACCCTTTTTCCTATATTGTTAATTGCCTCCATCCCACCACGCTATGTATCTACGATTTCTCCCCGACAGTCCTCGTGATTAGCATCCTATTTTTCGTCGATGCCATGCCGTTATTCTTAGTGTCGTTTTAGGGCCTATAGCAAGAGCAATTGCAGCGACATCAACGCAACCAGCATGATTACAGCAGCGTGTTCCGGAGAGTGGTGCAGACGAGGCGGTCGTTACATGCATTCCCCATAGCATCAACCACAGCAATGCCTGTTATTGCTATTAACATCAGTTAGATCTGGCATTTCTGGCACATTCGAGCCGGGACATGTCAACCTGGCGCATCCTGATTGTAACATCATATTAGTTTAGCATATCTTGAGAAACGAAATAAGTACATGCAATTTACAAATAAACTTTGCAAACCAATCTGGTAGATTGGAATAGTAGGTACATATATGCTTCAGTAAAACATTCCAATCTATCGAGCACCTGCCACTATCAGGTGTTACTTATTTTAAAACTAATTTGACCGAAAAGGTTCTGTTTCCCATCACAGTTCTTTCAAAATACTCAACTATGATTCTTGCATTGTGAATAAATTCATGAATATAGTCATAACATGTATGGATTATGTAGAGGGTTAAATCAGAAAACTAAGGAAGTCCAAGGAATAATAACTCAGCCTTCTCACCCACAGGTGATCTATCCAATATGCGAAGGACGAGATCTTAATGATGACAGCAGATACGTTTGGGATACGCAGGTTGACAATATAATTACCATCTGTAGGAGGAGAGGCGATGAAATTATTGCAATTAAATCAGCATTGCAATAAACGGACTCCGTAGAATACCCGAGGTAATTCAAAAATTGTTGGGCATGGTGGTATTACGAATCACTACAGCAAACTGGCGCTACATGTGGCACATGATGCGCTTACACATGCCCATATTCCATTGGGACTACCCACGATACTGGTTCAGAATGGAAAAAGCAAATCCTCAATGTAAACATGCTGACATTTCGAAATCAATGCATGAATCCATTTCCTTAGTCAATCATATGACGTCATGATCAACTACGTGACGTGTATGTTGACGTCACAATAATTACGTCACGAATGGCTTGATTTAGTCCGTTTTAAACGCGTAATAGCCTATCAGGTTTTATGGTAGCACCAGCACCCAGTCAAATTAGTTTTAAAATAGTCAAAAGCTTACATATGCAGCTGTCTGGAAATTGAGTTCGGAGATCGATCGATCCCAACACGAGCGGGTTGCGTGGAGAGATTAGATAGAGATGGTCCTGGCATAGCTAAAACTAGAAAGGTCCATTTGACAGAAGGAATGCAATGAATAGCGAGTGCTTCACATAAGCATGGGTCATACTCATTACGTCATAAATAATTATATTTGGCCCTCTTTAACTCTTACTAATCCAACACGTTGTGCGAATTGTATGTCTCTACTATTTAATAAGCATGCTGTTGAATATTCTGAAACTAAGTTGACTGCCCAGTCAAATTTGTTTCAAAATATTCAATAGCTTACCTGTATACTGTTCTGGAATATTGATAGTCAGAAAGTTCAGAGATCGGTCGATCGATCCCTACACAATCGAGGTGTGGTTAGAGCTTAGTTATAACAGCTTGGCGGGGCGTAGCTAAACCGGAAAGGTACGGTGCGAGCTAAATGAATTATGATCGTGCTCCAGTTCTTTTCATTTCCTATGCAACACCAACACATTTCACCAATATATGATGTCTTTGAAATGGGTCTTGTTATTCTGTTCCCAACACCATCACCATCGCCATCGTCATCGTCTCCACCTTTATCATCAACATCATCATCTTAAATTTCGGCTAATCTTTTAAACATAGATATAAAATCATATTTTTACTCTAAACATTCGACGTTAAGCATGCTGCTAGGTGACCTCAAGAAAGCAGGACTCGGTACAGTTATATAAGGAAAATGGACTTGAGGAAGCTAAACACTTTGTCTAAGGACAAAACAGTGGGCAAAAGGCCTGGTTACAGCTGTATGATGTGTCTACTACTGCACACGCTGAACAGAGTAATCATGCATATATACACATTCGATATAGTTCAGTTCTCTGGATTATGTCCCGTTATTAGGTGTCACGTTTTATCAGCTTCATCAACGTGTACAAGACACGATGGGCGAGGCATAGCTGTTGAATATTTTCAGACTAATTTGACTGGACGCTGTTACTGCCATAGGTAGCAATTGCGTCCAGACAAATTAGTTCCGAAATATTTAATAGCTTAACTGTATAGTTTTCTGGAAATTGATAGTCAGGGAGTTCACAGATCGATCGATCCCATCACGAGCGAGGTATGGGTGGAGCTTATCTAGAGATGGGCGGTGCATAGCTAAAAGGGGAAAGGTCCAGTCTCTTCCATCTCCATGAAAATAGCCCAGCCTCTCAAATTCAAAACAGGCATTTCAGTGATATCTTGTAATATTTGCAAACTAATCTGATTCAAATAACCAGACACATTTCCTCGTGAAATTACCAACACGATAGTCAACACCATATTTAATACGACATCGTAAATACGCGTTCGCGTGTAGTGTTTCACGGTTCAGAGTGCCAATATTGGTTTTCAATATGAGCTGGCGAACAGATGAGTAAGTCAACACTGATATATAATAAACATCCCCCTGGTCGATACTCCTGACCCCAAGTGAGCAACACTCGTGAGAAACAGGATTCATTTATTTTTCTATTGTCCGTCTCTAGAGGTCCATAACTCATTTTTTGAACGCGGAGGTTGTTAGGATTTTTGTAAGTCATCCAAATCGCCTCCTAATCACTGGCAATTTACACACCCGAGTAGCGAGACGCAATAATGGTGAAATCACACTATGTTGGTGTATCTGCCTCTTCAGTCGACAAGTTGTCTAGAAATCTGTACACGCTCATTGGCAAATGACCAGGCGAACCGCCTTCGACATATGCGAGGGAGGATGGTAATGGCCGGGAAATTACCTGTGAAATTGTATGTTGGGATTATTCCACGCGGATGGTTCCTGAGTCATTGACACAGATCGCATCCGGTAAGATTATTAGAAAGAACAAATGTCAACTCTGCAGACGCATCTCTGCATAGGCCCTGTGACATTGAAATAAACTTGTTCTATATAATTGGGGTGTATGTGACAAGACTGTGACCATTCTAGTCGATCTCAGTTTACCATTCTGAAAATATCCTTGGTTGCAACATCTTACAGCAACACGGTCCCACACAGTAATTTTATTCACTCTATTTGCACACCTAACATAAATCAATCACCATAATGATTGACTTATAGCATTATTCACTACTAGCAAGAAGACTACCACCTATGTATGATAACTTAACTCGATATAAACTACGAAGTAAAACATCGTATGCAATCGCGTTAATCCACCCTGTAAACAACAGACACTCGCCTTTGGATCCAAAAGATCGCCATTATTTATCACCAAATCTAGTTGTCATAGCAAATTAAAATAAGTAAGGGAACATCTTATTCGCTTGTATCAATGGACGGATTCGATCTATTACTAAAGTATCTGACGTCATAATCAAATACAGTTGTTTGATGTCGCAATCAAAATGACGTAGATCGGCCACGAAGGTCGCAATGGCCCGTCTTGAAACTATTTGAATTACATGTACTTCGTATATTCGCAATTTAACCAGCATTCTGTTGAATACGTTTAAACTAATTCAACTTGGAGCTGTAAAATACTCAAGAGCTTACCTTGAAATGTAGATTCTAAGAATTCAGGTTTCAAGGTTTAAACTGTAATTGAGCACATGCACAAAGTGGGCAGAGCTTCGCTGGCAATGTTTTCCTCTGTTGCTTGATGGTTCGGGATATGGCTGTTCTAGACATGCGCGACTGTGCTGTGGTGAGAATGTCGTACATAGGGAGAAGCAGGCTGTACGCTTCACGGTGTGACATTATCTAAGAGTATGCTAGTTCCGGCAATATTTCCAGTCAGACGCTTAATTGATTTCGTAGTAGGAACACAGTGTTTTGCTACAAGGAATCGGTCTGCACGTTCTCAATTTGAATGGTTATTGATGTATTCCTGCGATAAGCTGTATTTCCCAACATTTTTTTCGTATTCAGACAAACTTGGGGTTGGGTAACTGGGTGTGAGGGTGCGTGGATGTTATCTATTTTAACAGTATATTTGCTTTGTTTTAAACAATTGTTTGTTCCGCATTACATGCGTGAGCGGAGAGCATGTCTCAAAGAGAACTCAATGTGTAACCTATCCGGGATTTTGCATTGAAGAGGATACTTATCATAGATGTTCAGCTTAAAATGACCGACATTTGGAATGTGGCCTAAAGAGTACACATTCGGAAAAGGTGTGCTATGCTTATTTTTCATAGAAACAAGGTGTGTAACCCGTTCCTTATTTCTCGATATGGACACACGTGTAATAGTCAGCAAAAGATCTCCATTGGCTAGATAACGTGTATGAACTATTTTTATTGGTTAGATAACGCGTAATAATTGCACATGCTTCAAGACAGCGCAACTGTTTCCTTGCAGCGATGGCGAAAACGTAAACAAGACAGGCTAAGTTATGTTGCTGATTTAAATTTTCGCAGATATATATATGCTACCTACTTATAAAATACTTTTGTAAAATTTACATGATAGCCGCAGCAATTTTAAAGATTGGATTAAGGGCTATTTCAAGACGGAAATAAATAAAACTCGTATAATGTGATAATTTTAGATTCGGTTGATAATAGTGATATGAAATTGGAACTTGCTTCAAATAATCTGCATGTTAATGCATTCCGGTCCGGTCAACAGAATATGGGACATACATACACATGACACAGGAGTGAGGGGTTATATGCTTCATACCTCACAATGTTTAAACATATGGCTAGATGCTAGATGATACATGCACATCTTAAACTCCGGTATAGTGATTTTGAAATCCATCTATACTATCTCATTTAATCCAAGAACGGTTGACCTGCACTTCATGGTCGCTGCCGTATTAACGCATTTCTCGAGTGAAAATTCCATTTAACTGGATTTCTACATTTATCGCAGAGCGTATCGCACACTGAAAATACGTGTAGATATATCTCACTGGGATACATGTGTGAAATCAATTTAACGGAATATTAACCGGCATGTACTGTTCACAGTTCTCCCTCCTCTTGACACTAACTTAGGATAGATACTCAACTTGCCACAAACATGGGTCAGTAAGCACACGTCAGCGAGGTCGCCTGTTTTCGTTGATAATGGCGTTGACTTGATGATACCTGACGCTACTTATAGGAGCCACCTGAGTAGTGAAGATTTCATATCATCTACAATTTGACAATTAGCCAGATTCCGATTCTAGAAATAAACAGATGGTCTAGCACACCGTGACATTTGAGTATTTTGAATGAATTACGTGAATAGGATTACTTTGAGTGCAAACTTACCATTTGAACCCTGAAATCAAATAGTCCCAATTGCGCAATAACTATGCAGATACGCTGTTGACTATTTGCAAACTAATTTGGCTGGAGCTGTTGCTGCCTATGGTAGCAACAGTTTCCAGTCAAATTAGTTTTCAAAATAGTCACCGTAATATAATATTAAATTCTTAGTGATTTTTCAAATTCGGTCTTTTTAACGCCGTTAAATCTGAATTCTTATGAGAACAATTCCAATGCAAGCTTACATGTATGCTGTATATTAACCGGAAACTAATTCGACTGGAATATGCTGATGGATTACATAACATTAGCATTGAGGCAACATAATAACAATATACTCCATATGAACAAGCGTGGATGAAAACCAACCTCCTGCATCATTCTGCTTTACATTTTCATTCTATGTTTTCTTTTGTAAACTGAACTATGCTCTATCTGCATTCCCAATATACTTATCTCAAGCTCATCTATGTGTATACCCTTATCATTATGTAAACAACGGACCTTTCTATTTTTTGCTATTCCCCGCCCATTACTAGCTAAGCTCAACCCACACCTCGCCGTGTTGGTATTGATCGATCCCCAAATGCCCTAGCTATCAATTTCCTGAAAACTATACAGGGAAGCTGTTGAATATTTAGTAACTAATTTGACTGGGTGTTGTTGCTGCCTATGGCAGCCTATGGCAGCAACAGCGCGCAGTCAAATTAGTTTCAAAATATTCAACAGAATATGTATTAAATAGTAAAAGCAAACAATTTGTACAACAACGCGTAGCCCGTCTTCAAATATGCGTTCGTGACGTAGTTATCGACGCCATTCATGACGGCAGTCATTATGATGTCAGTGTCCACATCGCGCAGTTCATTATGACGTCATATGATGGGTTGGTACTCTGGAAAGGTGAATTATTATGTTTCTTTTGGCCAAAATATCATCTTGATATGTAAAGAAGAACAGTAATTGTTTGCATGTGGGAGACAAGACACACTAATAAAAATATCTTTCTACGCTCCCACTGTAACCCCTCTTGTGCTAACGGCACCTCAGATTGTGCACATGGAAGCGTAAATCAATTAACAGTTTTAATGGCCACGATTTATCAGGAAAATTTAATTTGTGTAGGCTAAGGAGAATAGTTCTTTGTAAATTTACAAAAATAGTTTTCTGGTGGCCTGCAAATGGACATTTCTCTAGACGACATCGTTAATGATAAAGCAAACTCCAGTTTTTTCTTAGTCAGTGCCCATTTGCATGCCAAGAGGCGAGTATTTTTTTAAGGTGTATCACTGGAATGACTGCCTTGGTTTCCGAACCAGTTATTTCAGAGGTAAATTGTCAAAAATACTCTTCGCTCGGCATGCAAATGGACAAGCATGGCCTCACGATCACTGCTCAGAGTCCGTTTTCGAACAGTTTGGCGAGTAAAGGGTTAAGTTGAAACAAGAGAGCTTAACAACACAACAGACTTTCTTTGTTTAAACCAACATAATTTAACATACTATCCCATACTACATAGAGAATTGGATTCATCTAAGATTTAGGAAACCTGTTCAGGTTAGTGCATTTAAGTTTTTACGGTGTTTGTTTCCACCAGCTATCAATGTAGTTTGAATTGTATGAGTTTTGTAAGTTCCAATATTCTTAGACAATTTTCATTGCATAATAATAACAAGCTTACTACATACGTAATGTATACAGGTATTCGTAGAACTAAGGTATTAGCTAGCTAAAGTTGGTAGATGTAAGACGCACACATCGCACACATGGCAACATATGCGCAATATGTGCGTGACATAAAGTCGAATCAGAGACAAAAATACATGTCCCTATATTGCCGTTGCAACACAGTGTTAATTGGTCTTTCCAGTTTTAGCTATGCCCGCCCATCTCAATCTAACCTCTACAAACACCTCGTCCATGTCTATCAATTTCCAGAAAACTATGGCAGTACCAGCGTCCATTCAAATTAATTTCAAAATATGCAACAAGATGTTTATTAAATGATAAAGCCATACAATTTGTCCAACGTGTCGGACTATTAAGCGTTAAATACAGACTATATCGTGTCATTTATGACGTCCTGATTATGACGTCATCACACATGTCACGTAGTTGATTATGACGTCATATGATCGATGGATAGACTTTGAAAGGTTCATTGGCAATACCAGACGACAACTGGTTTTATCTAACTACCTCAAATAATCATTTCTTCGAAGCAATACCACGTGTCTTTGGGGAATACATTGTTCTTCCCATTATGCACATCTCAACATGCTTTCCTGAGTGGTTTATTGGCTTATGTCTTTGGAGATTGTGTAATTACATTCAGCCTCCACTCAAGAGGCACACAGCGGCCATGGCGAAGTACGGAATGACCATTGAGAGAATTCACCTTTCCAGAGTACCCACCCATCATATGACGTCATAATGAACTGCGCGATGTGTAGAATGACATCATAATGAATGACGTCATGAATGATGTCGATAAGTACGTCACGAACGCATATTTGAAGACGGGCTATGCGGTGTTGTACAAATTGTTTGCTCTTACTATTTAATAAATATTATGTTGACTATTTTGAAACTAATTTGACTGGGCGCTGTTGCTGCCATGGGCAGCGACAGCGCCCAGTCAACTTAGTTACAAAATATTCAACAGCTTCCCTGTATAGTTTTCAGGAAATTGATAGCTAGTGCATTTGGTGATCGATCAATCCAAACACTGCGAGGTGTGGGTGGAGCTTAGCTAGTGATGGGCGGGGCATAGCTAAAAATGGAACGGTTCATTGCGATTCATAGACCTATAACCCAGTTTGGCGAATTTAACTACGGCTTAATATTCTAAATGATTGGACATTTTTTGGAGTCCATTAGACATAATCCCACGCATCGTACATGCATGATATGTGAATAGTATACAATTAGACTTAGATAGTCATATTTAGCCATGAATAACTAAATTAGTAATGTTCAACAGATTACCTTATTTAAGGATCTTATCTGTCACTCAACTATATGTTGTCATACTCAATTACGTCACGTGTTAAGTAGGTCACGAACGTGTTTGGAGTGAACGTCTTTAGTGTATTTACCATTCAACATAGCAACATATCACATGCAGTCAAATTAGTTTCGAAATATTCAACAGGCTACCTTGGAAGTCAGATTCTGGAAATTCAGGTATCAAGTCGACAGAGCATAGCGAGTCATGGATCCCTCTAATGTTGCATTGGATGTTGGAGTTTCAGTGTTTGAAATCAGATTTTAACATATCACATTTGATATTAGTATGCATAGTTAGTTAATCTTTGCCACTCAAAACTTGTATTATTCAAAGGAAATTAAAAGATCAACTGGCATGCATTTTTAACAAATCTGGTTGAAGATGTTGCTAAGTTGTTTTAAAACCTGCACATGTGTCTGCGCTGTTGGCACAGTAATAGATAGAATATTGACGCCAGCGTCATAGGGGTTAACCGCTCTACCTTATGGACCGTCGTGAAACCGGCGGGGTGGGAGGTTACTATCGTAAACAGCAAGATATTACAAGAAATATATAAAGGTATACATAAGGCACCCAATAGAGGTGGCAATCGCATGGTCAACGAAAGTGAATAAAGGCTATGCGGCTTATTCGCAATTCAATGGTTCAGAAGATTCCCGATATCTGTTAGCAGCTTTTGAGGTTTAAGATGGTTTTATTTTATAATAGAACATACTATTTATTCTCGAATCTATACACCTTTAAGAGTTAAAGGTCTGCCAATTAACTCCATAGATGTTTACACAGCATAACCCGCATAAGCTGCGCCAGTATCCGCCATTATCCGTAACCGTGTATGGCTTAGGTGTGTATGGAATGTGTGGTCTGTCAGCACATAATATGCGTTCACCCATAAATGAGCATTTATCAGAATATGTACAAGTCTAAGCTAAAATCCGCTTTCTAAAACACGCTTCTGTCAATGTGAGTTGTCCATGTGTTGTTATGTGTGGTTGTGATGCGGTATGTGGAGGGATCGCTTTGCGGCTCTGAAACTACCACCAGACAACATGTTGCACGATGTCGGTCTGAGGAGAGATGCTCCGTGGGGTATCGGCAACAGTACCGAGCATCCTCGCCAGGAAGACGTATTCGTTAAAGGCAGTTGGTGCTACGCCATTTGCGGCCTAAAAATATATGTTTTGAACTTACAACTAAATGTTAGTCTAGGTCATTTATAGGTAACAAAATGGACGGTACCAACTACAACGGTATCTTTAACTTAAGACAATGGGAATCAGCCACCGCATCTTCACGTACACACCGTAGGCACACAACAATAAAATATCTATGTTAGATATAAATACACATGATAATTTTTCTCTCTCTCTTTGTAGGATAGGAGGGCGGCCCTTTTTACCGCTCTCCTCCTCCGCTTCGGCGTTGAACGCATTTTTCTTTTGAAGGAGGCCCGCGCGAGACATTTTCCTCTCGCAAAATTGTGTATTCCCAGCCTTGTGCAGTAAAGGCAACATAATATTCCTCCTCATGTTTCGTTATCGCGGAATGCCTCCCTAGCGTTTGCACACAAACTGTAGATTAGATCCACCCCTTTTTTACATTTATATAGTTAGCTTCCCACTGATTGCCTATTCACAAGGCGCCACGATGTGGTACCGTCGTAAATTCCCTCAAATAGCAAGGACAGAGTCATCTTTGGCATAAAGAGGTATTGGTTCCACATTCTTCCTCCGCATTGTGATGGTCGGTCGTTTTCCTCCCTCGATCGTCCTCCATGCGGTGCACGGTACTGCACCATCGTATATTTCCAGTCAAACAAACGGTAAAAATTCAGTCATCGTTTGGTATGTGTTCCCCATTTTCCCCCTGCATCTTATGCAGGGCGGCTTCTCTCTCTCTCTCTCTCTCTCTCTCTCCCTCCCTCCCTCCCTCCCTCCCTCTCTCTCTCTCTCTCTCTCTCGCTCTCGCTCTCGCTCTCTCTCTCTCTCTCTCTCTCTCTCTCTCTCTCTCTCTCTCTCCTATCTTCTCTCTTCCTCCGCTACGGCGTTGAAGGCATTTTACTGTGACGGAGGCCCGGGCGAGGCACTTTCCTCTCGCAAAACTAATAATTTTTAGCCAGCCTGAGGCAGATATAGTTTATATTAAACCAACCGATGTGCCCTGGCCGGAGCTTTCCACCACAGGGGTACCTTGACTACATCTGTTAGGTACCTCCGACGAGACATTAAACCCAAATTTACCACTCTCATTTTTGCATACACTGTTCATAAGTGACAAGCATATAAAAATTGTTTGTTACTAAAAATCAAGTAAGTAAATGTGTGTGCTGGCACCGTTCTTTCCACCTTGGAAATGGCGGCTAGTCACACCGGGGACACGAGCAACCGGGCCGATACGGTAGTGTTCAATTTTGGCAGCAATGGCTGCACGAGCCCACTGGAACATGATCATTCCACCTTCCGGGGAGGTCGTTTTTGTGGACACCGGAGATGCGCGGCGACCGCTCCCCAACCCCGAGGCTGGTTGACCAGCAGCAGCTACAACGGCAAGCGGCAGAGCCACGCGCGCCTTGGCGGCTACATTTGCTTAATGAAGTCCACCAATATCTATATAAGGATTTAGCTATGTCAATACACTCATCGGTAATTATCAAACATGCTTAAACCAGTTAAATTAATATGTCTGATTCCTCCAATTGAAATTACATTTACTAAGTGGCAAGAGGTATAAGTACCAGCACACAATTCCTTTCAGGAGAACGTTGTATTACTGTAGGGACCACGGACGGAATCGTTAAAATATCATCGAGATCGAAGACTAATTTACATACTATCCATCCAATGTTGGTTGTTGATTTGATGAATCCAATTTTAACCATAACCCGCCCAACTCTATTTAAGCCCCATCCCGTGCTTTTTCCGTGTTGGGATCACTCGAGTTCTGAATTTCCAGAACCACAATATATAGCAAGTTTGTTCTTGAATATTTTGCAACTAATTTGATTGGATGCTGTTGCCATCTGTATCTTTAGGACGGAGTATTTCTGACACTTATGATTGTGACGTCAGCCCACATGTGACGTAGCTGATTATGACATCATATACTTGATCGGCAGATCGGATTTATCCAGTGGGTGTTACGAAAATGGCTGATGTTGTCACATTAAAGAGGATTCGTCAGTACAGCTAAGGCCATTACTTCTGCCGCTGTGATGGTAATCTGTTTGGTGAACCACTTGAAGATTCCGTTCTGCCACATAGCTTACGTCATATCAATTACGCAACATGAAGGTTGATGTCGCAATCATAATGGCGTATTATAGTTCCGTCACGAAGCTAGAAATCTCCGGCAAGTATGCGAATTGTATGACTTTGAGTGATTTACAATTTAATAAGCATGTTCGTGAATATTTTGTCAATGAGTCACATTAGTTTCAGAATATTCAATAGCTTACTTATATAGTTACCTTAATATAGGCATCCTAGTAATTCAGAGTTCAAAGTATATAACTTCATTCCAACACACGTTAAAGTGGGTGGGGATTAGATAGAGATGGGACCCTCTCTTGTATTCCACAGCCACCTATCTGTAAGTTAGCGATTCCCGCGCCATGTAGTGGCAGCGGATATATTTACAAATAGGTGTGTCAACAGATACCTGGGTTGCGCGTGGAGAGAAGTAACTGTTAATGAGTTTTCCTAGAGTGATGAACTGTGTGGAATGTTGGCAGGCGGATGAAATGTATCGGTCCTAATGTGTGGAGGCTAGGGAGCGCGGGGTGGTCCTAATCTGGCATTATAACTTAAGTCTAATACCTCTATTCCCCCCCCCCATCCCTTTCCCTCACTCCCCTCTCTTTCTCCCTTCCTCCCTCCATCCCTCCCTCTCTCCCCCATCCCTCCTTCCACCCACCCCTCTTTTGCTATGCTAATGCGCACATTTAATACATGTATGTTGACGCTTCCCGTGCGTTCTATGGCGGCTAACCAACTAAGCAAATTTGTGTTTATCTGTTGATTGTAATGGGATGGAGGGGGGAACTGGGAACAGTGACAGCTAATACGAATATACTGACGAACTTAATACTGGCATGAGAAATGATAGCATACACTAGATTGCATTCGACCGGAACCACTTTCCAAATTGAAAGCCGTACTATTAGAAAATTAAACAATTCTTTCCTTTCTCACCTCCAACCATATCGCACAGTGCCGATACCCCATATACAGAAGATCTGGAACGAGGTCCCTTTGTATCAGTATTATCAACCGAGTAGAAAATTATCAAGTTGCACGAACTTTAGTTGAATATTTTAAAATTAATTCACCTTGCCACTGTTGCCCCCGCGTATTGCATGCATGTGACTCTTTTGTATTTAAACATCGAGATATTAGAGATAAATTCTTATTTACTTTTTACATACGACGTATGTGTATATCATTACATCGCACGCTATATTCTCCTGCTGTTTAATTGCAAAACAATTTGACAAAACATCCGCTTTCCTTTGAAATCAACTCGTAAATCTTACATCTGACTTGCATCTGCGTTTGTAAACTTACTTCAAATGAAAGCATCTTTATAATTAGCTAATGGGTAACGCGTGAAGGTGCGGTACACAGCTACTGATAGCGTAACCGTTTATAGAGCTGGTTTAAGGCAAGGGATATCGAAGCTACAGCCCCAGGGGAGGGTGGCTAAAAATAAACCTCACCAAGTCAAACGCATTTCTCGCGTTTACCCACTTGGACCTTTTATTCCCAGTATCTCATGACATGCATACGTTGTTGAATATTGTATCAGCTTTCAGTCAAATTAGTTTCAAATTAATCAAGCCGGTCATTCCATTGGTAAACTTTCAAAAATAATCTGTCCTTAACTACACGATGGCCTTCCTTAATATCACTACAGAGGCTGTATTTGGCAGGTTTGGCCAGTATTAAACGGTTACATTGTTAAATTGACGCAAGTGAGGTTAATAATCAGTACCTGGGGCATCTGCATCTGCTAGGAATCACAAGAATTAACGTCGCATACGTGTATCTCGCAGGATATATGCATATTCCAACAAAAATGGGGCATCACCATCTGAAACAACATTTGGGTGTCTGTATCTGTTTAGAAGCACGGCCTATAATGCAGTTTTCTGGACCACAGCCAAACTCCTTGAGGCCAAGAAAGACAGTTCACGTCCGGATACAATGGATCAATCTTCCTTAAAACCCTTTGGAAAATGTTAAATACTATTTTAGGCGGGTAGTATTTGGCACAGTGGGTTCCTGATCACAAACCCTACCACTGGTATAGCCTCCGATGAACTGCGCGTCTGCATACCTAACCATGTTAGGGGTCGCGTCGATTTGGTCTTTCCCTATCGTGAGGTTAAGGCGGGTTTAAATAGCAAGGATTCACGAGCCATAATATGCCGGGCTTATTCGTTTGGATAGATATTCATGGTATTCCCATTATTTTGGCATGCAAATCTCAGATTGGGTAGCGGCTGAATCAAAGCAGTGTTTTGTTCATTTTTCTAAAGGATGTTCTAGAATGAGAGTGAGTAACGCGGATTTCAAAGCCAGGTTCATCTTCAAACCGTAATGGAGCTGGTAGCAAACGCGATACTAACCAACATCAAAGTTGCGAGACAGCCATGCAGATGACTGCGTCACTATGGAGGGGTCAATCTCTAGCAACGCCCCGCCCATTTCCAGCTTAGCTCCGTGTAAATCCGTTTGCTGGCTGGGACTTTAAGATGGAGGACTGCAGTTTTAGCCCAGCTCTAGCCAAGCTCCATCCACACTTTGTCGCTCGATCCATGCACTCTATGAATCTCATTTTTCAGAAAACTATACATGTAGGCTGTTGAATTTTTGGAAACTAATTCCACTGGATGATGTTGCTGCATGTGGCAGCAACAGCGCCCGGACAAATTTGTTTCCAAATGTTTATTAAATAGTAAAGATGTACACTTCCTACAACAACGGTTAGTCTGTCATTAATTAAGCGTTCGTAACGAACTTATTAAGGTCATTCATGACTTAATTCACTATGGCGTCATCCGACATGTCACGCAGTTGATTATGACTCCATAAGATTGATGGATATACTGGAATCTTTAATTGGGTAATAAATCTGACGTTGTAGAAATGTTTTGCGTACCTGGCATGGCGTGTTGAAATATCTCTAATAAAGATGTGCCATTATTGCAATACCACCGTATGGGATTATGTTGCATCTTTACATGCGTGTTAGCGAATTAAATGGAGAAAAGACGGAGATAATATAATATCGGCAGCTAGGCGTGTACCATTATTGGTTCGAGTGATCAGGATCGATTATTTAACCTTTGGTACACATTACCCAGAGATAACATCAAAAGCATATCAATGACGAACGCGGCAATAATGTTCGGGAAAGTACATTTGCAGGTCGAGAGAAGAACATTTTTGAAAAGGTACCACTGGAATGCCTGTTTCGATTCTCGAGCCAGCCATTCCGGCGATACTTTTTCAAAAAAGTATTCCTTTGGCCTGCAAATGGACATTATTCACTGAGCAATTAAATGATATGATTTGAAATACTGTATGTGGTACACATTATGTCTCTTCGACAACACTATTATAGCCGCCTGCCAGAAAAATACAGCGATAAATAGATAGATAGATAGATAGATAGATAGATAGATAGATAGATAGATGGATGGATGGATGGGTGGGTGGGTGGGTGGGTAGGTGGGTGGGTGGGTGGGTGGGTGGGTAGGTGGGTAGGTTGGTAGGTAGGTAGGCAGGTAGATAGGTAGATAGATAGATAGATAGATAGATAGATAGATAGATAGATAGATAGATAGATAGATTTATGACACAATAAGCCATTGACCCTTGAGTGAATTTTAATTTATACATTGCATGGCGGTCAACTTATTTGCGTTACATATATATATATATATATATATATATATATATATATATATATATATATATATATATATATATATATATATATATATATATATATATATATATATATATATATATATATATATATATATATATATATATATATATACAGTTGTGCGACAGCAAACCCCCGCCCCCCCCCCCCCACCACACACCAACGCCCCCCCCCCCTCACCACACCCACCCACCACACACCCACATCCACCACCCAGCCACACACACGCGCGCGTGCGCGCGCGCACACCGCCCAATACACGCACGCACGTACGCACTCACGGTTATACATATATGCACGCACAATTACACACGTGCACGCGTGTTCTGTGGCGAATAACTAGAACAAGCTAAGGTAGTTAAAATTAGAAATCAAAATTACTGTAATTTATGCTGCAAATTAACCCTTTATTGACCAAAATCTGCCAATGAATAATAATAATAATAATAATAATAATAATAATAATAATTCGTTTATTCAATGCCCCTCTGCGAGCCAACAGGAGACTATTACCAAAAATTGACCACCGGAAATGCCGGCGCGGTTATCGAGCCATTTATTCTAGTGGTAAATCTTCACAAACAGTCCGCGCCCGACACACACATCAGCATCCCTCAAGACCACTGCACAGGTTTTGTCAGTTTTCCACATGGATGGGTTAAATGGCAGGTGATCATTTCAATACAGTTATAAACGTACGAAATAGAATGTATATGGTATGTATTGTCATTCTAAACTTAAAGGTGCATATTCACACCAAAACGCCTGAAAACAAGTGTCAAAAGTGTATACTTTGCAGCCACAAACTGTGCACCGACGGAATGAAACGAAATAAATCCCAACCCACGATGACCCCATTCCGCACAAATACATTTCGCATTTTCAGTTGTGAAATCTGAAAATGAGGCACGAGTCCCTAATTCAAATTCACAACTTATATTAACCTAAACACTATGAAATCATCACGTGACCTACCCCTCCTCACTCCATCCAAACCCACCCCCTAAGCCTCCAAATGTACTCAATCAAAACAATTCTACTATCAGTCACCCTGCTGCGAACATGCACCCTTAAGACTGCTGTCATATCTTAGTAAAATAACAAGCCTTGATAATTAATAGTATATAATTGATTTGCATCGGATACTTTACTTCATCCCATCTTAATCTCCCCTTTCTCTCGCTCCACCTGTCCGTACACAGCCGCACGCACGCAACCACAACGCCCACCCACCCACCTCACCAGACCCGCGCACACGCACGCACACTAGGTCGCACGCACTCGCGCGCACATGCAAGCACGCACACGTTCCCCAAAGGGGAAACACGATTGCACGATTGCGCGCACGCAGAAATGCTTGGACACGATTGATCCGAAAAGTTCTAACTGAGTTATTCAGCTTAACTATTAATGCCAAAATATGATATGCTCAATACAATTAAAGAAAGCGCACAAACTAGTACAGATATAAAATAAAACAGAATGTGGAGAAAATGCAACTCGCCTTCGTTCATCGCGAATAAGAAAGGCATTATATATACACCTGTGCAAAAGTTAAGCACCACCCTATTTTTACGCACATGCGAGGGTATATTCATGTGCTATGAAGAAAGCAATAGCATAAACATTTATGTACCCATCCATCTTAGTGCAAGAGGTAATAATGCAACTAGAGGAATGCTGATTATGATGGTGGGGAAACACTGTATGTTTTTGTTTGAACTTGAAAACGAGGCCTGAATATGGTTACGTTGACACAACTGACAACTATTGCCCTACAGTTGACACACGTGGCTAGATTGTCATTAATGGTGTCTGAAAACGAACTTTAACATCTGTGCACGAGTTTGAGACTGTCATTATTAATACCGGGTATATCCACCTTGTGCCTGGATGACGGCCTGGACACGACGTCTCATGCTGGTCACCAACCGACTGATACGCCATTGTGGTATTCGTTGCCATTCAAGATGGAGTGCGTCTGTTAATTCCTGTAGGTTCTGCACAGGAGGATCCCTCCTTCACACCATGTTTCCCAGAATGTCCCAGATATGCTCAATAGGGTTCATGTCAGGGCTCCTTGCTGGCCATGGTAGGGTTTTGATGGCATTCTGGCGGAGGTATTCATGCACAGCTCTAGCACGATGTGGTCGGGCGTTGTCATCCATGAATATAGGGTGGGTTCCAGGTGCATGATTTACAAAATGAGGGACCACAACTCTATCCAGTATGGAATCTTGATATCTTTGTCCATTTAGTGTTCCCCCATATCATAAAGGAACCTCCACCAAATGGAACTTCTTCCATGATGTTACGTTGGTCGTACGCCGTGCGTCTGGACCTCCATACACGAGTTCGACCATCTGTGGCATGAAGCAGGAACCGACTTTCATCGGACCAGTGTACCCGTCTCCAGGATCTCATGTTCCAGTGTCTTCTTTCGTTGCACCACCTCAGACGCTCCTCTTTGTGGTGTGCAGTGAGGAGAGGACGTCTGACAGGTCTCCTAGCTTTCATGCCAGCAGCATACAGTCTCCTTTTGACGGTAGACATTGACACTCTATTGCGCGTTTCCCATTGCTGGCTGAACACTCTGCTGTTGGTGAATGGAGATCTCCTAACAAGGCGTACTAGGGCTCAATCGTCACGGGCAGTAGTCTTCTTCGGTCTTCCAGATCTAGGCCTGTCCTTCACCTCGTTAGTTTGCCCATGTTTTGCAATCAAACGACTGATTACAGTATGGTTAATGTTCAGCTGTCTGCCAATCTCTCTGCATGACATACCAGTGGTATGCATGCCTATGATTTGCCATTTCACACGATCACTTAACCTTCGTCTTGCCATAGCGGTTCACAATCAAGAGCTAATTCTCTCTGTACAAATAAACCACGGTCATGAACACAAAATTCCTAATCTTGTCGCCTAAATCTGTATGTAATGTTCTACACCTCAAACTGGACTTTTACATAACTGAACACGTGTGCTGTTTCCCGCCACGCACGGACATCAAGCGGCGTGAAGTCATGCATGCATGTGCATTTCGTACTTGGAATTATGTCAGCTAACGCGGGGACAAAAAGTATGGCAGCCTAGTTGTACCATCATGTTTCTACGTGCTATTGTTTTTGCTGGTGCTTAACTTTTGCACAGGTGTATATAAATGCTGCTAATTTTATAAAGCTTGTTTCGTTCGTGCATCTTAATAATTCGGTTGCTTTGTAGACATGTGGTTGTTTCCAGTAGTATGGTTTTATATACATTTTACGCAGGTATTTGTAAACAGGACATAGAATTAAAAAGCGGTGTTCATCCTCTACAGCCATAAATAAAGCTAGGCTAGAGAATGGACGGTACTCTCAGGGCTGACGTTACGAGACAGGTTTACGGTAAGTGGGGAATTGTTACACAACGACACGTACATGAAATATAGGTAAGGCAACATATTTTACATTGAGTGTGTGAATGCTGACAGGCACTGGGTTATTCCAGCGCATATTTGCATACCCATGCTAGATCATCGCTATTAGCGTAATTACTTATTGTGTCTAATGCTTCCCTAACATGCATCGCTGTAACCCCCATTGCATTCTTTCGTCTCAGAAGTATAGCGTCAGAGGAAAGTAAATACAAATTATGATGAAAATTAATTTTTTAGAACGAGTTTGCTGAAAACATCAGGATATAACCAGGTGTATGGTGTGACACTCTGAAAATAATCATGCCACATTTTAATAGCGTATTTGATCAAAAGAACATAATTCCTTTTAAGGAGTTCATCAGTAACCAATGGAGGAAGCCAGTTTCCCCATCCACCGCTAGCTAAGCTCCACCCTCGGTTTGACCATGTTGGATCGATCGATCCCTGAACTCATTGACTATCAATTTTAAGCCAACGATACAGGTAAGCTGTTGAAATATTCAACAGCATGTTTATTAAATAGCAAAGACATGCAATTCACAACAACGCTTAGTACATCACCAATTAAGCGTTCGTGACGGACTTATCTACGTCAATCATGACGTCATTGATTATAACATCAGCCTACGCCTTATGTATTTGATTATGACGTCATATGATTGATGGATACACTGGAATTATCCATTATCGTGACCTTAAAAGGTTTATTTTCATACTGCTTTCAAGCTGGCATACTCATACAAAGTCATTATAGATGAACTGACGTGTCCAACCTAATGTTAGATCGTAGCTCTGTTTTACATACGACTCGTATGCATGCTTCCAATACGCAATTACCAGCCAGGTATCGTGGTCACAAATACACGTTACATCCAACTTGTTTGAACTCACATGTCCCTCTGGAATTTCACGGAGCTGAATGCTCTGCCATTAATCGTCCGTGTAGATATCACTTGGACATCTGTGCCAATGTCGAAACATGTGCTCTATTGATGGCAATGCAGGGAGCCTTTTCCAACTATACCACGCCCATTTTAGCTAAGTTCGGCCACTTTCTACGCCTGTTAGAATCGATTTATATCTTCTGAGCCCTGAATTCGTCAAACCCCAATTTCAAGGTTATTATACAAGAAAGATGTTGAATATTTCGGAACTAATTTTACTGGGGGTGGGGGCGGGGCTGTCTTTATGGCAGCAACAACACCCAGTCAAATTAATTTTAAAATAGGCAACAGAATCTGTATTACATTGCAAATTCATGAAGGACATACAATTCGTACATTTTCGTGTCGAACTGTTTGATGTTCCTGACGGAGCTACGTCATTTTGATTGTAACATCAGCTAACATATTGCGTATTCGAAAATGACGGCACACACTTCAGTGACAGCTCGGATTCTTCAATTTATTTGCGTTCACTTTCATGGTTGGAAATTCGCCGAAAGAAATGGTCTGCGACCCCTCATTGTTGTAGATAAAGCGTGGACATCTGTGGCGATGTCGAAACGACGTTGAGCGTTGATCTATTGAAGACAATGGCGGTGAGTATTCTATATGCATGGGTACATCCAATATAATAACAATCTATCATGGCACACACGCCAAGATGCCGATCTGAGCTCAAAACACCACCTTCCATATAGAAAACAACGGTGCGCATAGTCCCACTTTCTATGATTGCATCGACATCATAAATCCCTTTACTTCAGCCCAGATTCCTGCATTTATACATTAGCATTGCCAGGGAGTGTGCACTGAAGAAAGGATTAACACTTATCGTTTGAGAGTGAGTATCGACGCAATGTGTTAGTACAAGCGTCGTAAACGACCTACCTCCTTTATTTCTGTGATAAATCTTTTACGCGGAGACACGGAATCAATAGCTACTGAGTTGGAAGATCTAAGCAACGCTTTAATTGAACTGTATTGGGGTCACTGGACTAATGGTCACCGAGGTTACCATTTACGATGTTTGCAAGTAAATGAGCAACGAGTAAATGGAAAGTATATGCATGACCCAAATATTCTAGGACGCATCCAATTGTGATCTTGCGTGGCAGCCATTCACGCTTGAATTCAGGCAAAGCCCCTAAACGTTGCCCAAGGCCACATCAGAGGGCGTTTTTGGCAGGATGCGGCACTACAAGAGTAATAGTTGTTGAAATTGAATTAAGTTTCAATGTAGCCTTCGAGATACGTACAATTCAAATGCCAAATTACGAAACCTCCTACATCGAAATTGATATTTGACATCCGCTGGCCATTTAGATGGAGTGCGATATCTGGTTATAGACCATCAATTACAACTCTAAAGCTTGGATTAGAAGAGAGTGTTCCTACTGGTTATTTTAAATGGTGAAAAACAACAAAGTATCCGCCAGAATTATAGGTTATACCTTAGGCGGGCAGCCAGAACTCAACTATGCAAAAACTCTTTACTATCCAATAAATAATCTTGAAAACAACAGGGGCAGCAGCAACAACAACAACAACAACAACAACAGAAGCAGCAGCAACAACAACAACAACAACAACAACGACGACGACGACGACGACGACGACGACGACGACGATGATGACGCCGCCACCACCACCCCAACAACAACAACAACAACAACAACACACAATAGCTACAACTCAAACAACAACAACAACAACAACAACAACAACAACAACAACAACAACAACAACAGCAGTAGCAATAACATCAACGACGACGACGACGACGACGACGACGACGACGACGACGACAACGATGACAACGACGACAACAACAGCAACAACATCAACAACAACAACAACAACAACAACAAGCCATTCGCATTTGGTCATAATGGATGGCTTTGGAATGACTGTCCCCCACCCCCTGTACACCTTACCAGATTCAGCAAAATGCTAAGTCACGAACACACAGCCTTAATACAATCGAAGAAATCAATCTTTCTTTGCCTTAAATGTGTTGGATTTTTCTCTGGGAACACTTATTGTGATAGAAAGCTCATTTAGCAGAGTGTTTCCTATACCGATTTACAGGTGGTGATCCAAATAGCTTCTAAAAGCGAATCAGATCGAAAACAGACGAGTGATTACAATGATCTGCATTTCCCAACTAGAACTCCAAAAGCTGCTACCAGCTTAAAATATATTGGAGACCTCTGTGTGGGCATGCACGTTGAATAGATTTGATGGAGGTAGGGGGGGGGGGGTCGAACAAATGGACAGAATGACGGACGAACGCACAGACAGTGCGTCAGGGAAAGATACAGAAAAGGAAGGAAAGAGATAGAGAGCAAACGTGTTAGAGAGAAATCGAAGAAGCGGGTGCGGAATAGAGTGGAGTAGAAATGATATATGTGTGCGCGTGCGTGGGCGCGGCCGAGGCGGAGAGGAAGAAAGAAAGGGAGAGAAAATGTGCATGCGTGCGTGTGGGAGAGAGAGAGAGAGAGAGAGAGAGAGAGAGAGAGAGAGAGAGAGAGAGAGGGGGGGGGGAGAAAGAGAGGGCGAGACTTGGGTAGAAGGTACAGGGGGCGGGAGGGGGGGAGCGGGAAGCGAATGGTGGATGGAAAGAAAGATAGGGAGGCAGTGAGGGGAGGAAGGGAGGGGCGGGGGAGGGGAAGAGGGGATTCTGGCGCGGGCAAAAGACGGAAGAGTGTGGAAGGTATGATAGGTTGTGATGCCGCCAGATTTTGACCACCCAGGGTGTAAACGTATCTTCTCGTATCAACTATGACACTTTCATTTTACTGCCAACAAGCAACCGCGCTCAGAGCTGTAACATAAATTACTAAAATCTACTTTCTGCCCCACAAAACCCCGGGTATCACTGGACGAGGTTAATGCTCCTAAGCTGCGATTGAAGCTCTTTGAAGCAACGGAAGAATACAGTTTTAGCTATGCCCCGCCCATCTCCAGCTAAGCTCCACTCACACGTCACCCGTGCTCGGATCGATCGATACCTGGACTACCGGACTATCAACTTACATAAAACTCTACAGGTAAGCTGCTGAATATTTCAAAACTAATTTGACTTGGTGGTGCAACAGTGCTAGTCAAATTAGCTTCAAAATATTCAACAGCATTTTTATTAATTATTTTATTAGTTAAGACATACAATTCGTTTAGTCATTCATCATTCATCAAGTAAGCGTTCGTGACGAATTTATCTGCGTCATTTATGACGTAATCGATTATGACGTCACCCTATACGTCACGTGTTTGATGGATAAACTGGAATCCTCCATTACCTTCTGTCTCCATAAATCTCTGCACTGACAGCCATGTTGGTACTTAGTACAACCTTGACGCCGATAACTCCGAATAGACCGACACGGTGTTCGAATTGTACGTGTCTCTAGTATTTAATAAACATGTTGTTGAGTATTTTGAATCCAATTTAGCATAGGCAGCAACAGCGTCCAGTCAAATTAGTTCCAAAATATGCAATAGCTTACCTGTACAGTTTTCTAGAAATTGACAGTCAGGGAGTTCAGAGATCGATCTATCCCAACACGAGCGAGGTGTGGGTGGCGCTTAGCTAGAGATGGGCGGGGCATAGATAAAGATGGACAGATCCATTATTCTCTTGGTAATCCACATGATGATTACTCCTAAGCACTGGATGGTCTGTTTTACTACAGAGCATCACGAGTCTGTGATTATCGAATCATATATTTGAATAAATTTTGCGTAGGTTTGAACCTAGAATTCACTATCACTGGCAAATTCTGGCATTATTATCTGCAAACGTAGTTTATTAAATATCTAGCATATACCTTGTGTGGGGTTTTTTTTATTTTGCCATTGATTTATTATATGTTTACATTGGTAAATGCGTGTAGCGTATGGGTGGCTTTCGTATTGCATTTCTTTAGAATATAATGGTTCTACCCCCAAAGTCAGTGATAACACGCCACACACAGCATAGCCAATCGCAATCAGGTTTTCACATAAATTTGCTGACGCGAAGTGAACATTCACCGACCCGCAGCGCGACGTATTATTTGTCAATCATAACGGAGAAATGAAATCAGAGATGTACATTACGACAGTGATATTGCTGATTAACACTTTAACACTCACATCAGCCAAAACGACTTGTGCAGTGGTCTTCAGAAATGTACAGACCAAGAGAAGACTGTATTTGAAAATGTACCACCGGAATGACTGGCTCCATAACCCAGCCATTCATCCCAGTGGTAAAGCTATTTAAAAATAGCCTTCTCTTGGTCTGCAAATGGGCATTTCGAATGAAAACATTTAAACTTGCTTGAACACATTTAAGATTTAAAGAGTTAATAAACGCATATTATTTGCATATTTTCGAATACCTAACTAGTTAATTTCGCCACGGAAAGTCCTTTTCTTCAATTATACGTGATAAGCAAGGAGTGCCGACATTGCGTGAATAGTCCTTGTTGTTGATCATTGATAACCCACAATATCTCCTTCATGCGCCGCCATATTAATAAGTTGCAAGGGAAACAACAGTAGGCCTATTTGCTAAACCAGAACTTGATCTGAGTTGATGCCCAGCTTCGTATAGCTGTATTAGACGCCATTTTTTCCTCTTCTGAAAACACACGTACCGTAATTGGAAACCACGTGGTTGATGGTTCACGTGATGACGGCTTAACGTGAATTGTATATGGTGACTGACTTTAACAGAGATATAGTTTGTGAAAAATTTTAAATTTCTTGTTTAATTCGTAAAATATGATACACATTTATTTTTTGCGTTTTTATTTAAATCTAATTCTCGTTTGTGATCTCATTTAACTCTTTAATGACTAAATTTGTGTCAAAAAAATTAAAGTATTTGCTATTTGAATGCCCATTTGAAGG
Source organism: Chaetoderma sp. LZ-2023a (assembly GCA_034401795.1). Lineage (NCBI taxonomy): Eukaryota > Metazoa > Mollusca > Caudofoveata > Chaetodermatida > Chaetodermatidae > Chaetoderma > Chaetoderma sp. LZ-2023a. Next base: position 59,319,577 of record CM067363.1, on the reverse strand, counting down.
CCAAAAGAAGAATTTTTGAAAATTTACCACTGGAATGACTGACTCGGTTATCGAGCCAGTCATTCCAGTGATAAATTTTCAAAAAAATAGTCTTCTCTTGGTCTACAAATGGACATTTCTCAAGAACACTGCAGACGCCGTTTTTTGGCTGATATGAGTGCTACAGGATTAAGGACTTGTCGTTTATTATGTCACGCTATCGTGAAAATGTATGAGATATAATCCGTGCACGACTAATCTGTGTAACATTCCTTGCAATCACGCGAAGTATCTGTTCTCAAGATATTCCTTTGTATCTCAATGCTAATAGCCTTTGGTAAAACATCTGCTTAATCATCCTTCTTAACTCGAGAATGTATAATGGAATACACACCTGCTTGTCCCTGGAGATAACCATGCAGTCCGGTAGTTTCTGGCATCATCACGCCACACAGCATGTTATGTGCCGGTAAGTTTTAGCAAGTTCTTTGAAAAGTTAATACTCCACCAAAAATAAATCCGGTTTACAGACCGAGTCAGTATTTCTTGAAGAAATGTGTGTTGTGCATAAAGTGTGTACGCCATGATTGATCTACAGATTTTAGCTTTGAAAATACTGGTAGGCTACTAAGCAAATACATATGTATTGGAATCACGTATTCTGCCTATAAATAAAGTGATTGATGAATGTACAGTCTATACATACTGTTTCATGGCCAATCCGACCCAATGTGACGTCTGCAGTGATCTTGAAAATACCCATTTTCAGGCTAAGAGAGGTATATTTTTGAAAATCTACCACTGGAAGGACTGGCTCGATAACCGAGCCAGTTATTCCAGTGATAAACTTTCCAAAATAGTCTTCTCTTGGGTTGCAAATGGACAGTCAGTAAGCACATATTCTGATATCCCTGAACTAATTCAGTTACTAGAGGGCTTACTAACGGATAAAGGATATGCATTAATATAGTAATATGCATCAGAATGTACGCTTAACGAAACTTTCGTTTTTGTTGCTTTTCTGAGCCCAGTCAAGCAAGACTTGTTCGCTCGATCCGATACCAACTACAATAGTTAAGCACCATCTTCAAATCCTTGCACTAATAATCACAAAAATCGTGAATGTGTCCTTAGCTGATGGAGTTTTTCCATCTCTCATGAAAAATGCCTTAGTGACCCCGTTGCTCAAAAAGTCATCATTGGACGTGGACACCCTTAATAATTACCGACCAGTTTCCAACCTTTCATTCTTGTCTAAGCTGGTAGAAAAGGTCGTGGCAGATCGTATATCTAAGCATATGCAGCAGTACCAATTGGCTGAAAAATTTCAGTCAGCCTATAGAGAGCACCATGGAACAGAGACCGCCCTGGTCAGGGTCTAGAATGACATTCTGCGCGCATTAGACAATCACAATGCAGTGTTCCTGGTTTTACTCGATCTCTCTGCCGCGTTCAATACGATCGATCATGAAATTTTAATCACGCGATTGAACAAAAGCATAGGCATAACTGGAACGGCCTTATCATGGGTAAGGTCCTACCTCACAGACAGACACCAAGCTGTGACTATCTCCAACTCCTCCAGCGCTAGTTTCCTGTTAGAGTACGGTGTACCGCAAGGCTCAGTTCTCGGTCCGAAGTTTTTCGCTGTGTACTCAGCACCTATTGTAAACATTGCGAAACAACATAATCTCCAGATCCACATGTATGCGGATGATACGCAGCTTTACCTGACATTCCAAGCCAAACGTGCATACAAACGAGACCATGGCTCTTGAAGAAGTACGGAATTGTGTTGCAGACATTAGTCAGTGGATGACATTTAACAAGCTTACACTAAATCCAGACAAAACCGAGTTCCTCGTGATATCGACAAAACATCAACGTAGTAAGGTTCATACTACCGAAGTCCAACTAGTAAACAGTCTGATTACGGCAAATCCATCGGCCAGAAATTTAGGTGTAATATTTGATCGGTTTATGGATATAAATGCGCAGGTAACATATATTTGCAAAGCGGCATATTACCATCTAAGAAACATTAATTCAATAAGAACTGTTTTAACACATCAAACAACAGAAACGCTTATCCATGCATTTATAACATCACGTCTGGATAATGGTAACTGCCTACTATATGGTATAACGGCAAAGTCACTGAACAAGTTACAACAGGTTCAAAATTCTGCAGCCCGTATCCTGATGAAGATCAAGAAACGTGATCACATAACCCCTGTATTGAAACACCCCCACTGGCTACCTGTCCGTGAACGAATTGACTTCAAACTTATCCTCCTAACATGGAAATGCATGCACGATGAAGCTCCAGAATACATGATGGATCTCATTATGCCCCACCATCCGCACCGTGCTCTTCGCTCTACAGATCAACACCTGCTAAACATTCCACGATCCAATCTGAAGTCATGTGGAGACAGAGCTTTCAGCATCGCCGCGCCAAAACTTTGGAATACCCTACCACTGGATATTAAAACGATAAGCTCTAGGGAGAAATTTAAAGAAAGACCAAAAACACATATGTACCGAAGCGCCTTTGAAAATTAGTCAAATTGATAAATGGCGCTATACAAATGCTGTATTATTATTATTATTATTATTATTATTATTATTATTATTATTATTATTATTATTATTATTATTATTATTATTATGGCAGAGCGCCAGCTATCTATTTCAGGTCCAAGTTTACGTTCTCAGGTTATTCTAATGGGGATGTCAAGATTGCGATCGAAACCTTTTTTGTGTGCATACTGATTGATAGTAAAATCAAATCACGTGTGTCATTGTTATTACCGAATAGAAATGGGAATTGGCGGATATGTACGATGCCATAGTACGTGGCAGCTCAATTTACCTTTGGAAATGACGGAGTGATGTCTATGTTTACCTCAGAATGAAAACATCGCCACAATTTTCAAATTGCTTTTAGCTATGGGTAGCTACTCTATCTATATGAACGTTATATTTAGATATATGTTTAGCTATATATGCCGAGCCTGCATGCTTCGCTAAGTGGGTATTGATAAATGGCTAGTCTGTAGGTTGATGGGCCACAGCGCGCTAGATGCTTAGGTGCATCTCAATAAATCAAATATGCTCCTGGCGATAGATTGTGTGATGACATGTGTGGAGATGTGATGAGCTTAGTCTTGTGTATGTCATTGAAGTGATAATATGGGGGTTCCTTGGCGCGACCCAGCCCGCCAAAAATAAAGGGATACATTTATAACCATTCCCCGGCAATTTCCATTTAAGGTCACTCCTGTGGGTTTGATGGCGGTTCCGGTTGCTTCTTGGATTTGGGCAGCCCGGTGATGGCATTTTGGTCAATCATATTATTTTGGTAATGGTACAATCTGCAGACTTACGCAGGTCATGGGTTATACTGGCAAGTCCCCGCGCACGTCCAATGAGGTATAATGGTGCGGATTATCCACGGTTAGTGAGTACAGTATATGCGGTGTGAGCCCTTAATGCCAAGGGTTAACGGGGATAAAGACCCCACTCCGCGAAGATAATGGACTAGAAAATAGCATAAAAGTATCGTAATTTGGCAATTTGTAACTGTAATCCCAGTATCCCACCTAGTAGTAGTAATAGTAGTAGTAGTAGTAGTAGTAGTAGTAGTAGTAGTAGTAGTAGTAGTAGTAGTAGTAGTAGTGGTAGTGGTAGTGGTAGTAGTAGTAGTGGTAGTAGTAGTAGTAGTAGTAGTAGTAGTAGTAGTAGTAGTAGTAGTAGTAGTAGTAGTAGTGGTAGTGGTAGTAGTGGTAGTAGTAGTAGTAGTAGTAGTAGTAGTAGTAGTAGTAGTAGTAGTAGTAGTAGTAGTGGTAGTGGTAGTGGTAGTGGTAGTAGTAGTAGTAGTAGTAGTAGTAGTAGTAGTAGTAGTAGTAGTAGTAGTAGTAGTGGTAGTAGTAGTAGTAACCCATCCGATAAGGAGCCCCATCCCATCGCCCCAACTAATTAGTCCTAGACCCCAAATTAGATTTATTCCGGCTATACACGTGTAGAGTTGCGTATATTTAGACGCTATGTATTAAAGTAGTCCAGATTTACGCATATTTAGTATCTATTGGCCTATAAATCCAGATAAATTGTTAGCGTATAAACGGACATTTCTGCTGTTCAATCATTTGCTTACGGTGCGTTATATCTACTCTTTGTCACATTCCATTTATAATTCGAGATGCAAAAATTTAAGAGTAATCTTTCCATAATTTGTTTCTTACTAAGGTCGTGTTCTCACTAGAGAGTTAATCAGGAATAAAGCCATACGTTAGTACGGAGTTATTCCTCCACTGGGAATGCGGCCTAAGATATCCCGCTCCATTCTCTTTCGCGATTTAGCTCCCGTTTACGCACATCAGTTACTATATACTCGCCAGGAATTTTAGAATTTGGATTATAATGGCAAACACTGATATCAGAGTATATCGTAGATCATAGATAGATGCCGTTTAGTGCACAGAGGCGTTAATGAGGGCATTGAGAAACGTAAATTCCAAACTACGGCGTGGGGATTTATAGATCACCAAGGACATACCCGAGGTTAGATTTGATCAGACGGAAAATCGTTATGACCGACAAATCCATTGCTTTTGCAAAGCTTGAGAGAGGAAGGGTGGAGACGAATGAATGAATACGGATGAAGTTAGCTTTAATTACGCAATTTCCTCAGACATGTCCACCGGAAACCATGCTGGTATTTACATGATGGGAATGCCAAATTGCCCCTTCAAGACATATTGAATTGCTTAACAGACGTGAATACTGCACACAAATTGATAACGAGTTTATTACCGCGGTGTTGCTGTCTATAAATCCCGTTTTCTTTCGCAATGATCGATGGTGTAAGCTATGTTTTCAGCATTTCCGTACATGCATATGTAGCGTGCGCACGCAGAAACACGCACACGCAGTCGCACAGTGGCTTATATATATACGCCCGCCCACATACTGACAGACACACATGCATACCAGCAACGCGCCTGCTCACTAGCGCACACACACGCGCGCGCACAAGCATACGTGTGCTCAGCTGTGGGCAGACTAGAGAGCGGGAGGGAGTCACACTATGTGATTACAAGAGCCTCTCGACTCTTCCATGGCCAGGGTAAACAGAATTACAAACGGCACTCATGTCTAGCCGTTCAGTAATTTGAAAAGGTAATGTGAAACTGTGGATCATTTCCTGTATTCGGAACTACTTAGACCATATCATACCCAACACAATACAGAATATCCCTTTTTAGGATTCATTCCGAGAATTGAACGTAGGCACACAATGTACGCTCACGCGATTGTCTATTATCGGAAAGAATCGCGAAAACGTATTCAGCCTCCTAATTCACTACGATATGATGTAAGTAGTTTGCATTTCCTGAAACTAATTTTGGTGTTTCATATTACCGAAATCACGACCCTGGCATCATAGTTCTCTTAATTGTGGAAGATAGAATTTCGACAGACAGAAACGACATTAAGGTGACTCTCATATGAACAAAATTGGCATTAAGGGAAAGTAGCAGATAACAACAGTTAAATTGACAAACGTGGCACAGACTGAAAGTGGGTCTTCTTCTTTTCTATTAGTTGAGATGGACATTAAATATTACTTTCGAATTTTAGTTTGAATTGGTCATTGCTTTAAAATAACAAGTTTCATAATTATTAAGAATCGTGACCAGGCAATTAGAAACTGTGTTGTAGACGTGACACCTATGTAGAATGGACCTTTCCAGTTTATCCATCAATCACATTACGTCATACTCAACTGCGTGACGTATATGATGACGTCGTAATCATTAACACAATGGATGGCGTAGATAAGTTCGTCGCGAACGCATAAGTGATGACGGACTAACCGTTGTTGTACGACTTGTATGTCTTTACTATTTAATAAAGATGATGTTGAATATTTTGAAACTTATTGGACCGGAAGCTGTTGCTGCCAAAGCCGAAGTGTGGATGGAGCTTAGCGAGAGATAGGCGGGGCATAGCTAGAACTAGATTCCTCCATTAGAAACAATGCTTCATAACTTACTCTATGAGCGGTTGTCCTAGCCTGGCCAGGTGCTACATAATGAGTTCAAGGGATGGGGACGTGGCTGCTCCATCTAGTAGCTGGTTTCAGCAAACCGCGTTTCTTGGAAAGAATGGCATGCGGTAGACTCCATTCCTAGTGGGTATTTGAATGCATGTGACTAGACATAGTTGGACGTATTACATGGCTGAGCAACGGAGAATGGGTTGAGTGACGGCCACTTAATTGTTCACCATCTTATAGAACAAGCATAGCCTGCTTTTTTTTCTACGAAATGGAAGAGTGGGCCAATTTAGGTGAGTGTATCCGTAGATTTCTTTTTTTTTTCAGAAAGCCTACTGTGTGGTTTGCATTTGTACTTATATTGGTTACACGTACTTCCAGCTGAGGTCTTGCTTTCTTAAAGCACTAAGAAAATCATGACTATTATGCACATGAGATCGTGTCGGCCTTACTGCCGAAGCTTGCTGGACTCCAGATGTTACACCGCCCGATATGGAGGTACTACTCTTGGATATGGCCCTCTGTGATCACCCACTCAGAAATGCATTGAAGGGATTCATTTCGGATCCCATACCAATCCAGAGTAATTTTGTGTGAGATACTTATCGAAAGCTTTACTAAAATCTATAATACTCATATCTCTTTGTTGACTAGTTTAACTGGTGTTTTCCTTTCTTACGTAACTCAATTAATTGGGTTTCACTGGATCTTTTTTCCCGAAACCTATTCTGCCTGTCATTTAGTAAGTTGTTTTGCCTCAAGATGTGTCATGATAATGCGGGCCATTACATGCTCAATTAAGTTACAACCCACACACATGCTTGTTTGTATATGGGTACCACATGTGCCTGTCTTCGACCATCAGCTACGATGACTGTATCTAACAACATGTATAATAGGACTGCCATTATTGGTATCATATCAGTATGTACTTCACTTGGTCGCATTGAGTCTGGCCCTGCAGCTTTACGCAATTTTAGATTTTGCAAGAGGTTATCAAATCCAGCTGTACTACTCTGTACTCTAGGCATTGCCTAGTATGGACGGATTATACCAATAGGTACTTGATTGGAAGAAAGTTCAATGCAAGGATTATGGCATGGCGCCATAGACGATACGTGTTTAAGTGCAAGAGCTAAACACACAAGTGAATTGCTTATTTAGGATCTCTGCTGTATCACATGCATTATCTTTGACGTGGTCATACTCATTTAGTAATGGGGTGACACCTATACTACTTTGCTTATACAGTGATTGATTCATATCCAACATCTTGTATTGCCCTTACTACATGTATTAGTGCCACTTGTCTGTGCTGGCTTAATGACGTCATGAATAATAACTATCTCGCTGTTTCATTTGTAGCAATGATTGTATTCGGTTGAATGTTTTTGATATTCTGGACGACCAGATTTCCGCATCTGTACATACAATTTATCTTTGGATTTACTATTTTTCTGGATCTCTGTGTTATACCATGGTTGGCTATCGTGTGTTCTACTCATGGTGTGTGGAATGTACTTCAAAATTCCCCATTCAGTCATTGAGATGAGATATTCCCACATGATACTTACAAGTCTTCTGCTATTATGTTCCTGCAAATGGGTAACGAAATGACGAACATGTAGTTTTAATGCATCCCAATTGGCTTTTACATAGAGATGGATGACCTAGCATCACGTGACGTGTGTTTTGCTCTCATTGGCTCGTTCTCCACTTGGTGGAATCCAACATCATTCAATTAATTGAGACACTCTTGATGCAGTTACAGTCCTGTGTACTCATTCGTTATCCAAATGCGAGTATCTCGGTATGCGAATAGGTGACCCTCAACAGGCAAGAGGGTAGAGTCACCTCCAACCTATCCAAGCTCCTTAGCGACACCGATACTCAAATGTCATACAGAAACGCCCTCGGGAAGCAGATAGCTAACATTGATGTCCGCTCCGATCCAAATGAAGCCCTAACCAAAATATTGAAATCTATGGAATCATCCGCTACCAGCACCATATGTGTTCTTAAAAACAACAAAACCAGATATACTGATGACCCTCTAGTAGTAAAAGTGTCAGCGGAGCAGAAAGCGTTACGGCTACACATCTGTCAAAGTGGCCAAAGTGAATACTGCACCAAACTACGCCTGGAGCGCAATATTATCCTGAGCCATATTAGCGAACGCTTAAAAGATCTTGCTATTCAACAGGCAGACTCCCTAGCAGATGAAATCACTACCACGGATAACTGCCACAAAATGTTCCAGGCAGGCTGATCCCTGAGAGTTACTGACTACACACCACCACTCACTGTACACAACTCTGAAGGACACTCTATCGGGACTGATCAGGGAAAAGCCGATGCGATCCGAGAATGGTTCAAGGAACAGTTAACTGACAACGATGATGAGCCCTTACACCCGCTCTCAGGAGACCCCAGGTCATTACTAACACCAATTAAAACAGCAGAAGTTGAGAAGGCACATAAAGCCCTGAACAATGGACGTGCAGCTGGCCCTGATGGCATGAGCAATGAACTATCCAAATATGCAAATGGCATTATCTGAAAACCGATCACGCACATAATCATTTCAACTTTTATGCACGACCTTCTCATCGACGCTGTAGGCCAAGGCACCCTTATCACACTACCCAAGCCCATGACGCGACATGGGCACCCAGGCAAACTGTGACCCATTGTGCTCCTCAACAACATATGGAAAATCATATTCAATGTTACTCTATGCCGCATCCGAGACAAGATCGATTACTTCACCGGATCATGTCAAAGTGGCTTCAAACGTGAACACAGCTGTACAGACATTGCATGGGATCAACGCATGCTTGTGTCGGTAGTCATGTCCAAACACTGGGACTTGCACAAAATGGGCATTGACATGTCACGAGCCTTTGACACAATTAAATGCTCAAAGATCATAGATGTACTACACCAGGCCAGTTGCAATGAAGATGAACTACGACTAGTGAGACTACCACTTGCAGACACCAAGCTGAGGGTACGAGTCAAGTCAGTGAAGTCTGTAGTGTTTGAAACATCATTCGGCTCCCCACAGGGAGATGGTCTATCTCTGGTGCTTTTCACCTGCTACCTTGCTGCCGCATTGAAATCTGTGCGGGAAAGATTCACTAGACCCCCACCGCCACCTACGCACCATCTAGACTAACTCGACGCCTGCCACCGCAAACACCTACGCACCATCACTGGACACCGATGGTCAGACAGCATAGTTTCCAACGATGCACTATAGAAGATGTGTAATACGTCACCACTGGCTGTAAAAGTCGCCCAGCATAGATGTCCCATGTGTGGCCATGTGCTAAGGATGCCAGAAGAGACACAAGCGCAGAGAGCCTTGGAATTCGCCCTACTCGGAGCCAGCAAATACACAGCCAGGAGAGGACGTCATTGCATAAATCTGCTAAGCGTGCTACGAGGTGACCTCAAGAAAGCAGGACACAGTACACTCAAGTCAAGAATGGGTCGGAGGAAGCCAAGGATTTCGGCTGAGGACAAGACACAGTGGGCAAAAGCGAATAAGGACTGATTGCAGCTGTAGGATGTTTCTACTACTACAGCCGCAGAATACAGTAAGCATACAATAGGTGCAGGTCTACTGGTAAATGGACTGCAGTTGTGGACGAAAGCTACAGTTAACTTGACATGTACTTTTGAATATTGTGAACATAAAGTGATTGGAAGACATTGGAGAACAAGGTAGCAAGGTCTTCAAATAGAATTATGTTAAACATATTCAACAAAATATGTCCTACATCGTGTTAAAAATTGCACTAACGAACGTGATTTCTGTGGGGGGGCGGGTTATTTTGAAAAAAACGCTTTATGATTCTGCCAAGTTGGCCTATGATTTACTGCGTAATTTTACCAGTATGCTTGGCATAGATCTACTATGTAGTCCATCCTCAGATCTGAAATGATCTAGATTATGCATGACACGCTCAAATGCCGGGTTTCAGAGTTTAGTATTTCCCTCCCGATCTCGTGTATACGGGAACATTAGAACGTGACACAAATCTATTTTATTACAATAAGTCAGCTGAATAAAATATCAGATTAAAAAAAGGAACTAAATTTTACTAACGTTAGTAAAATTATATTCACGGTGACGCTATCTCTGAAAACGGGTAACTTTACGCTTTTCACCCTATCGATCGCAATACATATTACTATTTTTGCACATTTGGAAAATACGTGGTTTTTCCTAAACTCGCAAACATTTCTACTTCAACTTCGTAATATCGTGGTATTATTACTTTCAAAAGTTGACGTGATAGATTTTATTGAAGAATCTCTTTACATTTTGACATTTGGCCGCCAGGTGGAGGCTATTTACTAATCAGATTCAGTATAGATAACCGACCATGTGTGTATTACTGAATTAACGCTAAGCGTTGTCAAGACAGCTCATCCCATACCGCAGTGAACGTATGAGGATGATCGATATATAGTATTCAGATATGTGAGTATATGCTATAGACCGATGCGAACATACTTACTATGCAAGAAAACGTTTGCGTAATATCGACTATTTTCGTTATCTGAAATCATGGCAGGTCACCCAGCATAACTCATTTAATCCCAGATGCCAACCTCAAATAATGTTCTTGATGCAAATAATAATAGTAATAATACGCTGAATAATTTCAAATTATGTTCGATGGAATCAGTTCCTGCTTGAGACAGAATCAAGTTTCTGCTGTAAGATGTATTTATTAATAGATTTAATATCGAACACGTAAGCCCATGGTTGTGTTTCAATCGAGAAAATGCGATAGCAGAGTTCATTGGGTTCAAAGCTCGGCTGAAAATATCCATACCTCGGCGAAGTGTATCGATATAAGTTATTTAAAATAACAATCAATACTATCCTCAGAAAACTGTTGTGAAATAAAGCAAAAAACCTTCCTATGATATATGTGAATGTGAATACATCTTGATCGTAAAAAACACGAACAATGTCTTGGTCTCACTGTCACAGCATAGATGTTTTCTTCCTACGATAGTCAGAGTTGTTTTGTATTTCAATTTCGTGAGGGACATGTGAGCTTCTGATTGTTTGCCAGGTGTCTCGGAGTGTTTGAGGAAGAACGTACGTGGGAAGCTTGAACACAACGACAACTTACTGTGAAAGGGAGACTCAAGATACTGGTTGTCATGTATTTGAAGGGTTGCATTGTTCCTAGTTTCTTATGATTTGTTGAAACAGTGAGACACGAAGCAGGATTCAGGCCCACACAATTGCGCAATGGCAACCGTTCACAAGCACAAGTAGTCAATATATTCCAAAAACGGGCATTTGTAATAAGTGTTTCCCATGATGCTGTGATATATAGAAGGATATGCCCTCATGGTGCATATGATGGACTCATGGTGTGCGATAATTTAACATAGCACGATTCTATTTTACAATCACGATGTTAAGCTGATAAAGATAGGGAAATCATGAGCACTTTACTACATGATCTTTAATATTTTTGAAATTACGCTGACTGCAACCTATTGCTACCTATACAACCAGCACCTTCCAAGCAAATTAATTTCAAAATATTAAGCGGTTTTAAACTGGTATTAACAGTGTCTGTATATATAGTGACCTATGCCAGCTACCTCCTCCACCAAGAGTTCTTCTTCCTTGTGTTCTATGTGGGTCAGCTAAATGTGAGCATTTTTATATACTTTCGTTCACTCTGGTGTATATCTACAAGCGAGCACACAGAAGTGCGCGGAGGTGATTTCGGAAGACAAACCTTAATTACTTTAATCACGAAGAACACATTGAACATAGACGACACATGGCCCTTCTTCTTCTTCTTTTTCTTTTTCTACTTCTTCGCTTTCTTATTCTTCAAAAATAATGAGAAGGCCCCCTTAAGAGAGGATACATTACGGTCCGTGTGTTCCGATTGAAGATCATCCCCTGTAGAGTAGCAACATTAGCATAGTTGTATACTTGTATTGGCGTTGTTTCCCAGCAACAACTACAAGTAGCATACAGTTATTGCACAACTACCAAATCGCGTATGTCGCTGGCAGTTAACAACTTGCGTCAAAACTTAAACTGGGGACTGGGACTAAACTGCCAATGATCTAGTCTGTTGAATAGTAGGCTACAGCGTCACAACACATATTTGATCTTCAAGGATGGTTTAAAGAATTACATATCTAAAACATACAATTCCTTTCTGCTGATTGTAACCCGTATATACACAGTGGCATAATGCAATACAGTGTGATGATGATTGTATATGGGGTATAGTCGTTCTTCCTTTCTTCGATATGCTTGGTATTATCCAGCTGGTGGTCCACCAACTGGACTTCACATTATCAAGTAATTCCAAATTCCAGTAGTCCAGCCGCCAGTCGATGTGTTCTGGACCAATTGGTGTGAATCATAGTTTACAGTAGGCATATACTATTTGTGCCAATCACAATAATAAATCCATAAGCTAGGACTCACTATTCATATATAGGCTAAGTGTATGATATAAAACTGTATACCTTATCCCATCTTGTGTCGACTTAAACAAATCAGCCTCTTCAGTGATGCTAAAAATGTCCATTTGCAGAACAAGAGTATACGATTTTTTTTAAATTTACCACTGGAATGACTGGCTCTGTTACCGAGCCATTTATCCCAGTGATAAACTTTCAAAAACAGTCTTCTCTTGATCTGAAGATGGCCACAGATTATGCACAGGTTAGACAGTTCTTAACCTCTTAATGATCAAGTTATCCCAAACAGCATTCATTTGTAGGACAACAGAAAGCTTTTTTTCGTAAATTCCTCTGGTAAATAAAAAAATGGTCTTCTCTTGCCATGTAAATGGACGCGTCTTATAACTGCAATTTATTCATTCAGGCTAAGTTCGGATATCGTATCGAGGTACGCCTCACAAAGGTGTCACCTGGTTGGTTTACCTGTTTACTTACCGGCGCACTTTCACTCTCACTTGAAGCAGAAGTTATTGAGTAGAATGTGTACCACGTGATACAGGTGTCCGATTATACTCTCGGATGTCCGGATATCCAGTCGTAGTACGCGGGGTAGCTTGATAACATATCCCAACTTCGACTCATTCACTAATCCTATGTCACACGATATTATATAGGGCATTACGTCGATGGATCTCTGTCTAACGGCCCATTAGGTCTCGGTCACGTATCTATATGTAAATCGTGCCCTCTCCTTGACGCGGCGCGTCGACAATCACGCATATGATTAAATCTATTTTGATTTGACTTGCAACTGACAAGCACAAGCAATATATGTGCAGTGACATTTTCAAATCCGTCTTTGACACGAAAGCTTAGAGGAACATAAAATATATCATTGGCCAGACCTCTTGGAACAGTTTGTGATGATGTTGAATGCATGCAAAGGTCCTGCCATCAACTCCCTATATACATATCAGTTACGGTTAATGGGCATGAAGATGACGATGACGACGACGGCGTCGACGACGACGGCAGCGACGGCTGTGGTTGGTGATGATGATGATAATGATGATAATGATGATGATGATGATGATGATGATGATGATGATGAGTGATGATCGTGACGACGACAAATATACTAACGACGACAATTAAAAAATAATTTTTAATTTATTTATATTTCTATGCAGATATTACATTAGGCAGGTAAGAACTTTTCGTATCTTAAGTTTTGGTTTAATCAGTGTGTGAATACCAAGTGTAGACACATAAACTATGAGTATTTATATGAGATATGTGGTCAAGAAAATCAGAATATTTCCTTTTTGATTGTCCAATTTCAAGCCAAATGAAAACTATTTTTTTTAATCTATCAACAGTCATTCCAGTGAGAATTTTCCAAAAATAGTATTCTCTTGCCCTGGAAATGGACATTCCTCAAGAACACTGCCGATGCCGGGTTTCGCGAGCTTAGGCTTGAAAGGATTACACTTTAATCTTGGTCTGAAAACTGAGATTCAATTTTCATGACAAATTTCGACCATTGACGAGTTAATAGACAACTCGTCTAAAGTAACTAGCATTTGAAGGTAGATAAGACGTTGATAATACACAGGCGTGCCTAAGAATGCGTGTAAGCTACTCACTGCGAGATGTCTGTGCGATTTCTTTCAGGATTCCTTCGTAGTCCACAGCTTCATCCGTTACATCAAATCCTTTTTCGTTCGGATTTACTCCAATCTCTTGCCGAACGGCCAGAAAAATAGCCTCGGTTTGAAAATAACAATTCGTCCGTCCTCTAGATGGGTCCCGAAGAAAGTCGTGGTATATTAATCCAATCGACGACCAGTTGTAATGACGCATGACCTCCACAAAGAAGTAACCAGCCTTCTGATACGGACCCGACATACGGGTTAACAGTTTATACTCATTCCGGTCAGCCATTGCGCTGACCAACGCCCCGGCAGTAATAATTGGTATTTTCCAGTGATATGAATACCTCGCAACCGGCGCCACGGCGTAGTCGCATGCAGGTCCAATGAACACTGTGGCCGTCTTTTTGAGAAACATGTCAAATGCTGATAAAGGTCCTTGGGTATCAGAACATTGGGAATCGTTAAAGAATATCGAGATAGTGTGATCCGGGAAGAGGTTTTGTCGTTTAACAGTTGCCAATGCGTAGTCTAAGGCCGGTCTAACCCGTTGAATACCCCATGGGTACTGGGATGCTTCTGGCAGGATGACACCGAGTTTTATATGCCGTTCATCATCAATAACTTTCCCGTGAACATTAGATAGAAGAATAGTTAAAGCCACCACACCTAACAATATCAATGTTCTACCCATACCGACTCCTCTGCGTAATAGCAAGTTTAGTTGAATATTTCCAAGAGATAGATTTAGCAACATATTCTATGTATAAAAAAACACCGACTGTTTATAATCTGAATCACTCATATGTTAGCACCCAATGGGTTGCATTGTGCAATGTACAGAATAACGCAAGCCATTGCAATAGCATGTATTTCGAAGTCCTCCACACATTTGTTATTGATTATATAGCGCGGTCCCATCCGGTACTCAGAAGCGCGATTGCCACAGTTACGAACCTGAAACATAAAAATAGACAATGCAATATATAAGAATAAATACAACATGGATAGTAATATCACAATTACTTTGATTTATATTTTCAATGAGGAATAACTCTGAAACTGTTGACTATTTTGAAAACAATTTGATTGAAAGTTGTTGGTGGATGAGCCGCCAACAACTTTCAGTGAAATTGTTTTCAAAATATTCAGCAGGGCCAGGTTTATCCTCCATTGAAAATGTAATCTTCAGAAATTCAGCAGGCAGACAGTTACTAATTTATTATGACCAATGGGCGATTTTCCTTGAAGTGCAAATGCTATAAACGTGTGTAATCAAATCTGCAATTAATCCACGGACACAAGCCCTAGGTTCCTGCTTCAATAATTATCCCCGCGGTTTACAAAAACGTCAGGGATATTGTAATCGCCTCCGTCCGTCTGTCCGTCTGTCAGTCCGTCCGTCATTCCGTCCGCCTTGACGTCCGTCCGTCCGTCCGTTTGTCCGCCTGTCCGTCCGTCACGATATCTCCTCCCAAACCATTGGCTGGAATTAAATCAAAGTTGGTATGGGGGTTACCCATATGATTCCGCTTTGCACGACGATATTTAGATTTGGCACCGCCCCAAAGGGAGGGGGCGTGGCAGGGTCATCTTCTCCTAAACCCTAGACAGAATTCAACCAAATTAGGTCTGTTGCTTACCCATATAATGTGGAGTACAGTAGCATATTTACATTTGGGCCCGCTCCCATGGGAGCGGGTCAAAGGGTAAAAAAGTGATTGTAATGTAACTCCACTGACATTGTTGGACGGAATTCAACCAAATTCAGTATGTCAGTTACCCATATCAATGCGGAGTGGATATGGGATTGGGTCAAAAGGTCATTAAATTAATTGTAATGCAACTCCTCGGACACTTTTGGACGAAATTCAACCATATTTGGTATGTGAGTTACCCATAAAATTGCGGAGTGCAAACGGATCGTTACATTTGGCTCCGCGCCAGGGGCTGGGTTGTTGGGTGTGTCAAAAGTTCAAAGCGGTGAACGTGGGGATTTGCGATGACGTGTCATCGACTGATCAATATAGTTCAAATTGTGGTGTCTAACCATGCCCTGTCCACCTCTAGCTCAGCTTTGTCCACTGTGTCCGCATTGCGGAATCCATTTGAAACTTTGAAACCTGAAATCCCAGAATTTGAATATCATGCAATCCATATAGACAGGAAAGCTGTTGAATATCTGAAAACTAATTTGACTAGGGGGCTCTTGTTGCAGAATGTTTAGTAGATTGTAAATTCAACGAAGACATAGAAGGTGTACACAGACGTTTCCACTGTATCCATCAATTATATGGCGTCATAATCAACTACGTGACGTGGATGATTCCGTCATATCAATGACGTCATGAATGATGCAGATAAGTATGTCACAAACTAAGCATACTTGAACGAACCGCATATCTTTACTATCTTACTATTTAAAAAAACGTTTAGTAGAACATTTTGAAACTAATTATTAGACTTGGCGCTATGGCAGCAACAGCATCCAGTCAAATTGGTTTCAAAATATTCAACACCTTAACTGTATAGTTTACAGGAAATTAATTGTCTGGGCCTTCGGGGATCGACTGATGCCAACATGGGTGGAGTGTGGGTGAAGCTTAGCTAGAGATGGGCTGGGCGTTGCTAACGCTGGAAAAGGCCATTGATGCAAGTTATCGTCAGATACTTGAGTGACAGATGGGATTCTGTAATCTGCAACGCGTATATAGGCGCTAACCTCTGTTAAGACAATGATAATATCCGGCTAAATATAGTTGTATTACAGCTTAATGCTAATTTCCTTTTCAAACAAATAGTTGTGTATAGCTAATACTGCCGATACCATTGAGTTTTGGTAGGCTACTCTAAGACCAGTACTTGCGACAATGTGCTATTGTTGCTGAGCTGATTCATGAAACGCTGATATAGGCCTATATGTTGGCACAGAATTGTATGTTACCTTTTTAACCAAATTGAACTGTGAAGAATAATGAACTTCGGTAATCTATATTACATTCATCAATGGATTCAATTGGAATTTTGAAATCCACGCATCACGTAATAATTGGACGGAGTCGTATTTGACCATGCACTATAAATAAAAGGAAGCGGGGAATAAAATATTTAAAATATAGGTCAAAGCAGACCGGGAAAACATTTCGACGATGCTGTCTTATGTTAAACGAGTCCGTGGAAATAAAGAGACAAAGATGTTGCGATTCGATGTTTAAGTTGAATAGACCTTTCCAGTGTAAGCTATGCCCCACCTAGCTCTGTCTATGATCCACCCACACCTCGCTCGTGTTGGGATCAATCGATCCCTGAACTCACAGCCTACCGATTTCCAGAAAACTATACAGGTAAGCTGTTAAATATTTTGAAACTAATTTAATTAGGTGCTGTTGCTGCCTATGGCAGAAACATCCCCCAGTCAAATTGGTTTCAAAATATTCAAGAGAATGTTTATTAGATGGTAGACACACAATTCGTACAGCGTGTTGGAATATTACGGGTTAAAGACGGACTATATCGAATCATTCATGACTTAATGATTATGACGTCATCATACACGTCACGTAGCTGATTATGACGTCATATAATGGATGGTTAAATTGGACAGGGCCATTAAGAAACATCTCATAACTGTTTCACTTCGGTAACCATGTGTATCTACACCGCCACGAGCGAGCGAGAGCAAGTCACCGATGACGACCAACTGCAGGGTAAATAAAAGTGATACATTGCGGAACAGAGGCCATACTCCTGACCCTCTGATCGCACGATTTGTTGTTTTTCCAAGAAAGATGTCATCTGGAAAATGGCATATTGTTCACCACCTACAGTCGCGAAACGAGTAATTCGTACGAAGCAAGGAGTGCTATGTTGAGTACATTGGAAGATAAATTAGCCGGGACATGTTCCTGCATATAACATATAATTAGTGTTGAGAAAAGAAGCGTTAACTACCACACATTGTCGTCTCAAGATTGGGACAGCACCGTTTCCAACATTAACCCTTTAACACTCATAGCAGCCAAAAATGGCTTCGGTAGTGGTCATAAGAAATGTCCATTTGCAGACCAAGAGAAGACTATTTTTTTTTAATTGACCACTGGAATGACTGGCTTGATAAGCGAATCAGTCATTTCTGGTAGCACATTTTCAAAAGCAGTCTTCTCTCGGTTTGCAAATGGACATTTTCTATGAGAAAATTGAAATTGTCTTGAATAAATTCGCGGGTTAAAGGGGTAAACAGCTAAGAACATATTCGTTCTTAAAAACAAATGTAGCACTCCCTTAAACCTAACCCTCAAATTCGCTAAAAACTTAAATTTTCTCATACAAAATGTAAATTTGGTTACCAACATCGTTTAAGAGAAATGTCCATTTGCAGACCAAGGAATTCTTTTTTTTTTAGGATTTACCACTGGAAGGACTGGCGGCTAGATTACTTAGACAGTCATTCCAGTGGTAAATTTTCAAATAATAATCTATTTGGTCTGAAAATTGGCATTTCTCAATCCACTGGGCCGGCCGTTTTTGGCTGACCTGGTGTTAAATTGTTAAGACCGACCCGTAACACTGGTTCGATTAGCTTGGAAAAGTGAGTAATTGTTTGATCTCGGTGTGTCCGTGTCGAAAACTCACTCGTTCAAAGAGAGATTGAGATTTATTTACAGAAACTAACGCCACGTGTCTCTGAAGCAATCGGTTAATTATCCGTCATTAAATATACATTTGCCGACTAGACCGGGGAAATTGCCTTTGCTTATGTGTCATGCCCCAGTTTAGTGTATGTACCGTGGCCATGGTTTATTTTGAGATATCACCCCGTGAAAAATACTTTGTGAAACGAGGTTGCTTTGCGACAAAAACAAAGTTCAGCAACTTTATCTAAAGCCCTTTTTGCATTAACGCTAAAGCAGAAAATGGGCATAGGTTTGGAATTTATTTAATTTTAACACATAGATATTTGGTCACATGCTTTTTCTACTTTTCACTTTTTATTTAATTGATTCATATTTTAGTCATTTTATTCTAATGTATAAATGACAAAATATCATAGATTCCATATAGAAGCATATTTCCCGCATGGTAGCTCTTCCCCTCCCTATGCTAGCTATCGCTCTCGTGTTCGCTCTCGCACTCGCAATGTGGCTTTAGGGAGTGGCGAAATGCATGCAATAGAGATCATAAATAAATTAACCTATTTCCAAAATAATTGACAGAAACGTGTACAATAATTAAAACCATGTAAGAAACGTGTGGTTGATTATTTTGGACTGAATTTAGGTTGAAGGCACGGATGCCTTAGGCAGCAATGCATTCCATTAGAATTAAGTTTAGAAAATTCAACAGTACGTTTTACTTTGTTTAGGGATATATATATATATATATATATATATATATATATATATATATATATATATATATATATATATATATCTGGGCTGTACTGTAGGTACACCAGTAAGATGAAGTGAGCTGTACGAGCGCTTATTATTCACCAGGGCCTAGTGCATTATAAAGGCGCGTATTGGTCGGTCGTAAAACCTCTTCTTTGCAACCACCTTATCGGACGTTTGACCCCGAAAACCATAACTAATAGCAATCAACTTGTATTAACCATATGAACGAAGTCTCATATTCCAAACTTTAATTTTAAAAGCTGTTGAATATTTTGAAACTAATTTGACCGGATCTGCTGCTGCCATGGACAGTAACAGATCCCAGTCAAATTAGTTTCAAACTATTATTTGAAACTGACAGAACTCTATTGTTGTCATAAGCAGCATTACATTCAAGTTACTTTCAAAATAATCACTAACATTATTTCTTACACTAAGGAATATTTTTCATATTTGTTGTTTCAGATTCTAAATTCATGGTTAAGGTGCATCAGCACTAGGCCCCAGAAGTGTCGTACTCCTATTGTAAAATATACTATCGATGTTGTGAATAGGAATGTGAGACTGTGTACGCGGTGACCGGTTAGAGCGGAGGGTTTATTGCTTGAGAATTAGGTTGAGATTAGCACTGAGGGAATGGTGTGCCTGTATCATGCCCACGGCCTGTATATAGATATATAGTCAAGCAAGCATCACATGCTTCAGTTTTTAGCATATACGTGTTCAATTACTGTAGTGGTCTAGTTTTACTAAATCTCCGAAAAACACAACGATAATTCTTCGTGTTATATCTGCACCATATTTTTTCTAGCACCTGATTCCAGAGTGTGGGTATCTATCGCCAATAGTTACCCAACACTTGGTCATATCATAATCTATACAAATCTCACTCGTTCTGTTGTTTTACTATCAGTTTCAGGAAACAAGTTGAATAATTCATAGTTTTACTCGGCTGCACCAGGACACGTCTCGATGACATATTGGTCTCAGTTGTAGTAGTATAACGCGATTGTGAACTGATTAATTTCGATTTACTAGGAAGGAACAGCTCCTTTACAGAATTCTACTAAACAATATTAATTCCAGCTGAATGCAATTAAAAATAAATCGTATTCGTCGTTGTCGTAATTGTCGTCATCGGCGTCGGCGTCGCTGTCTTCAGCGGCTGCGGCGGCGGCGGTAGCATCATCGTCGTGATGGTCGGCGGCGGCGGCGGTGGCAGTGGTAGTGACGGCCTCTGTAGACACAAACATGTACGATGTTGAAGTACGAAAACTGGTGTCAAATCAAATACATTTACTGTAATGGGGCAATTCCTATTATATTTACGAAACGATACATTTACTGTAATGGAGCAATTCCTATTATATTTACGAAAAGACCGCACTTGAGTCGGATTTCATGACACATTCTGGGAAGTTCATCTTAGAATGTATTCTCAGCTTGCAGCTCATTCGCTCCATCCACGCACTGATAGTAAATTAGCAAGATGTAGAGATATCTAGAGAAATAACCACCGGAAAGTATCACCTCCAATCTCTGAAATCTTGTCAGATCAGATATTTCATCTAACAGTTTATGCAGCTGTGTAATAATAGGGTCAAATACGATGCCGCCGGTATCCCGTTATCCCACTCTGAGTTTAACCATTTAAGCGCAACAAGTCAGCAATTACAAATTCTGTATGGTGAAAGGAATACTATGTTGAATATTTTGATACTAGTTTAACTGGGAGCTGTTGCTGCCTGTTAAATTTTTAGTTTTTGTATATAGTTGATCGTGGATTGCGGCACCGGAATTGCAATGGTTACATGGGTAAGTAGAGTCGGCGTTGATACGAATGGTATTCAACCTTAACACTTTGTTTCACGCAGCCTCGGTGCCATCCACTCGTGTTTAGTTACTATGCAGTGTGGGATATGTGCCATTGTATTGAAGATTCTTGTTGTCGAGGTGTAATCAAATGCATCAGCGAAGGTTACGTTTATTGGAAAGTTGATAATTTTGGAGTAGAACTCGAGTTTTTCTTTCTGCTTAAAATGATGATGGGGCATATTACTTTCCATAGACATGCACGCACTTATTCACACAAATTTAAGTACGGAACTAATCATGATACCGCGAAGAACATATGGCTGAAAGGCACTGGTGTCAATGACAGCAACGACTTTTAGTCAAATAGGTTTTTTCGATGTCCTCGAATATGTACCTGTTCAAAGTGCAAACGTGTTTAACCATAGCGACCACGAATAGGGTTAACCCATACTATTTTGACGTCACATTATTCTAATTTCCAAATCAAAATAAAATATAAACTGGTGTTCATTTTTGAACAAATTTGGTGGAAGATGTTGCTGTCGTAAACGGCAACATCTTACACCTAAATTGTTGAAAATGTACACCACTTTCTTTGCTAATGACACAGTAACGGATAGAACATTGGCATCAGAATGGTAGGTGTTAAGATGTCTGCCGTATTCTGTATTAAACCGGACAGCTCCTGGCAGTTATACACGAATGAATGATTCGGCATGCTAAAGATGGCGGTAGTTTTTCCGTCTTATGAGGTATACCCGCGATGGCCATCTGGCTTTTCATCATTTATCATCAAGGTATACACTCGGTAGGTGAGTAGTTAATGGTAGGTCTAATTTAGGGTCCAGAGATGAGAGTGCTGAAGCTACGCCAAAATTATGTATATACCTGTTGCGAATGTTACACTTGGTGCTGATGATGTTGATCTTTTGTTTGTCTTTGTTGTTGCTTATTGGGTTTTTTGTTGTTGTTAGCGTCATTAGCCTCGTCGCTGTTGTTGTTGTCGTCGTCGTCGTCGTCGTCGTCGTCGTAGTAGTAGCAGTAGTAGTAGCAGCAGTAGCAGCAGCAGCAGCAGCAGCAGCAGCGGCGGCAGCGGCGGCGGCGGCGGCGGCGGCGGCGTTGATGGTGGTGATGGTAGTGGCGGCGGCGGCGGCGGCGGTGGTAGTAGTAGTAAAACACTTAATTGCCCAACCTTTTCCAAAAAAAACCCACCTTATGAGAAAAGGCAGACTATATCCAATCGTGCCACTGTATATAGATTTTAAGAACATTAAATACTCTAAGGCAGTGTTCTCGCTAGATATATAGTCACGAATAACCAACGCCATATTCCTGATTACGTCTCTAGTGAGTACACGGTCTAAGTCTCTGATGTGAGCCTCATTTTGATTGTTATAAACGTAACTAGAGATAATAGATAGGTATTTAATCTATTTGCTGCAGTTATTGTAGAATGAACCCGATCATGAAATACATACATATATTTAGTCAAAACAGGAGTGCCATTAATATGTGTTTATATCTTATTAAGGAAATATAGCATGCGTTTCAGTCTATAACAATTTCATAAACGGTGTTCTAAATCATCTTAAGTATGACAGAAATCACAAAATTGGTCATTCCTTTGTTTCCCTTTCCAAAGTAGTTTGTTAGTAGCAAAGGGATGATAAAAGGTGCGAAATTCCATATATCTATATTCATTTTCTAGCTGTTCAATAACGACATTTAATAAAAATTGATTTCAGCATTTTAAAAATAGTTTGACCACCACAGATAATCTTCATCGCTCTGATGTGTACTATTATATTATCTTATAAAGAGTAAAAAACAACTTTTTGTTCTCAAACCGCTTGTTTACTGTTTGTTATCTTTGTCAGAAGATAAAACTAAACTAAGATTCAAAATTATATTGTATATGCAACTCTTCAATTGGTAGAAAAATGTGTTTTATTGGACAAAAATATAGTTTATATAGAGTTTTAACATTAATAAAAGAATACATGTTCACAGTTTCATTATCCTCTTTGATTATATGTGTATTCGATCACCATAGACATCGTATAATATAGTAACCTCTCTATGGTATTCATCGATAAAGCTTCTTCTCAGATGTCTATTTTATTAATAGGATCGGCTTTTCGTTTAATGCTTAACTCAAGACATGTTTTATGCAATAATTTAATAAAAGGATTTGCTAATTTATTATGTTTTTTCAATCCATTCCATGTTTAAAACATCCGGGCTATGAATCATAGACAAACTTTTGTTTCGTTCACTTAACAAGAACCTATAACGGTGCTTTGAGGTCAGTGGAAATTTTGTTGCAAAAATCAATCTACAATGCTTTAATCTATCATGTACATTATCTGTAGTTGAGCACTCAAATCTCAAAACAGCCGTAGACTTTAATGTACACGAAGAGCATACGGTTACAACTTTGTCAGCACACACGTCGTTGATTATGACGTCACATGATTGAGTGATGAAATGGATTCATGAATTACCCGTCAGACCGTCACTGTTTCCTCATGTACGCTTGCATTATAAATGAACGCTAACATACGTCGTTTTAAAGAAACTACATTTCTTTAACTACTGCTCAATATATTGCGCAATTATACTATAAAATACATAGCTGTTTTGTAGAATGTCCCCTTGCGCGTTGCCATGGAATGGAATATAAACTAAATCAACGATAGCGGGTCGGAATCATTAAATTAAAGCTTACAACTCCATTGGGAAATATTTCCGGCACGCAATTCCGGATAGCACTTTCCGCTCGAGTTATTGATAGCTCTTCGCGGCAATGTGTGCAAGAACTGCTACATGCGAACGCGCGTTCAAATCACTGTTCAGTTTCACCCCAAAGAAATGTACACACAATAGCTATGAATAACCCTTTATTAACCACATTTGATCAAGGAAAAATAATTATATTTGCGTATTGGATATCCATTTGCAGGACAGGTGTAGGCCCTTTTACAAATTCACAAATGGAACGACTAGCTTTGTAATCAAGCCAACTATTCCAATGGTCAATTTTAAAACACAGGTTTCATCTGTGCTGCAGATGGAGATTCCTCAAGAACACTGGAGAGGCCGGTTTTTGGTCGTGAAATGGTTAATCTATCTCGGAATGCATACTGAGCAATTAAGGCGATGCATTTGTGAACGGCACAATGTATGGTGGTGAATAGTTGCGGTACAACGTATGGTGAATGATTGCTCGAATAATGGCAAGCTTCGGTGTATTGACGAATAAATTATTCCTGAGCATTGGATGGTGTATTATACTCAGAGAAAACGTGTCAAGTCTTGGTAGCCTTAACCGTGTCTATAACGAGCGCATGTTTTGAGACAAAACAATTCTGGTGATTGGTTAAACACCTGGCTTAATTCCTCCTATGTCAACAGCGCCTCAACGCGCTCATAATACTACTTGATATATAAATTAAACATTTTAACGGTTAATGTTGTTCAAAATTTTTTAATTTTAGAAGACTATTTTTGTAAATTTACAACTGAATTCTTTTTCGCCGGCTTGACCATTAATAGGGTAATGATAAAGAAAATTACAAGTTTTACTTAGCCAGGGTCCATCTGCAGGACCGACAAGAGTACTTTTTAAAATTTACCACTAGAATGACTGGCTCGGTAACTGAGCCAGTCAATCTAGTGCTAAATATTCAAAAATAGTCTTCTCGAAGCCATTCGAATAGCCATGTCTAAAGACCACTGTAAAGTTGTATTGTGGTCAGTTTGACCATTAAAGGGTTAAGTTGACACAAGAGGGGTTAATAGACAACATGAATGTGGCACTAAACATTACAATGCAGCACATAAAGTTGTCATACTTCCAAAATAAGTTCAGAAACCTGTTAGTTATAATTTTGAACACGGTGAGAGAAATTTCTGCTGAATGTGTTATAAATAATTGAATTTGGAAGACATCGCTGCAGCACTGGCTTCCAATCCAATGGAACTTTCCATTTTAGCTATGCTCCGCCCATCTCTAGCTAAGCTCCGCCCACACCTCGATCGTGTTGGAATCGATCGATCTCTGAACTCCCTGACTATCAATTTCCAGGAAACTATACAGGTAGGCTGTTGAATATTTTGAAACTAATTTGACTGGGTGCTGTTGCTGCCTATGCCATATGACGTCATTACTCTGGAAAGGTCCATTATGTTCAAACTATGCAAGAGTATTCTTTGTTTATTTCTGAGCGTACCGCAATCAAGATATTCTACAAATCAGTGGCCTCTGATTCGCTCCTGAGCTTTCTACTGGTGAATCGCGGAACCAGATTAACATTAATCTGTCCGCGCTTGCGGACACGTATTTAACGCCCGATCAGGATTTTATTTCGGATCTACTTGGTCGTACATTGTCCCTGCCTGTTCCAAATTTGGCATCTCCCCCACACTAAAATAAGATGTATTACGATGGCAAACAATACTCGTTTAGGATTGTGTATCTCGACAACACTTGATGACAGACCCAAATGTCGCGGCATGCTCATGTATGAGGTGCGAGACATCTCTAGGAGAAATCACCGTTCAGAGACAAATCCTCCCGTACATTTCCTACGCAGCGCGACATTTGATAATAATTGTATTGTATTAATTCAGCAGTATTGCGCTGTGATCATCATCTAGGCTTAGCAGATTTGTTGTGATTGCTTGGGGCAGTACATTGAATTCAGAGTATCGATGTATGACCTTCATTTTTGGAGTGGCATCACACAAGCAATATTTATGGATTCTATCATATAGTGATCCAATTCTAGCTATACCTCGGCGATTCCTAGTGAATCTCCGCCTACTTTATAAACGCATTTGAATCGATTCAACAATCTGAATTCCGTGCATCTCAAGTTCAAGAAAATGCACATACCATCGAACCGATGAAGGATATGAATGAATGAAAGCGAGCTTAGAAATCTCCTGAGCCAACGGATGGGTCAGATCTGCCATCCATGTATATGACGTCCTAATCAAAATGTGTCACGTGTAAGCCGACGTCACAATACAATGGCGGAGGTCAGACACTAATAATAAGCTCTTGGTGCGCGTGTATACTCGCGTGTGGTTTGCTGGGTGTGGAGGTGCTGATGCGTGAACGGCACGGCAGCGTGACGGCCAGCCCTTTTTCCAATCTTGTATGTGCTGGCTAACTGCAGCTGCGAGCAGTAATATACTTGGAATGGGAAGGAAATAAGTATCCTGACCAACGTGCATACAGATGTATGTCCTTTGATGATTGGTGACTGTAGTCGTGGCAAGCGGAACTGAGTTCCGCCGACCTCTAGTGGGCATTCACAACAAGCATATTAAACTCAACAGTTGCATGAGAGGCCGCCATCTTGGTATTACATGGCTCATGACATCGCTGGTTCCGCTGACAATAGCGCTGCTGGTTATATGGCTCCATGTCTGCCTGCACAACTGCCTGCATGCCTGTCTGTCCACCTACGTGACGGCTGGACGACGTGTCTGTCTGCCTGGCTGTGTGCCTGCCCGTGTACCTGCCAATACCGATTCAGGTATCTGCCTGCCTGTCTGTCCACGACTATATCTAAAAAGTTACTGATACAATTCAGTGAAAACTGTCATGGCGAAAAAAGCCGTGTTTAACGCCTACTAGTAACATAGTGCTATCAAGAAAGTGCTATTTTCCGTAACTCTATTATGAGTCCATGTATGTATGTAGGTTTGATTACTGTATTCTGCGGCTGTATTAGTAGAAACATCCTACAGCTGCAATCAGTCCTTCTTCGCTTTTTCCCACTGTACCTTGTCCTCAGCTGAAATCCTTAGCTTCCTCAGGTCCATTCTTGACTTGAGTTTACCGAGGCCTGCTTTCTTGAGGTCGCCTCGCAGCACGCTCTTTTGACTTTGTATTTGCTGGCTCCGAGCATGGCAAATTACACAGCTCTTTGCGCTGGTGTGTCTCCTGGCATCCTTAGCACATGGTCAAGCATGAGCCATCTTTTGCAAACAGCGGCGACGTATTAAATATCATGAATAGTGCATCGTTGTAAATTATGCTGGCTCGGCATCGATGTCCAGTGATGGTGCATAGGTGTTTGCGGTGGCATGCATCGCGTGTGTCTAGACCTGCCTTTGGAGCTACACAACTGTTACAGTTATACATCATCAAAGATACGCATGTTGCGTTGTTTAAACGTAGCCTTTTTATTAAGGGAATCTTTGATCTACGAATCCATAGCTTCCAAAAGGGCTGGAAAGCTCTGCTCCCCATGACGCAGCGTGCATCAATGTCAGCAATACTGCAAAGCAGTGAGTGCAGTATTGTACTTTTCCTCCATGGTTCGATGCCACGAAATGGATCGTCATTT
The DNA here is from genome assembly GCA_034401795.1 of Chaetoderma sp. LZ-2023a. Classification (NCBI taxonomy): domain Eukaryota; kingdom Metazoa; phylum Mollusca; class Caudofoveata; order Chaetodermatida; family Chaetodermatidae; genus Chaetoderma; species Chaetoderma sp. LZ-2023a. Next base: position 59,291,844 of record CM067363.1, on the reverse strand, counting down.
TCTTTAGTTTCATGCTTTGTATATAGGTTTATGTGGGTGAACTCTGTATTGGATTCATTCATAGAGAGAATCTCAATTTTTAGTCTGCTTGCAACTATTGGGAGAAGCTCGTCAAGGGGTTTCTTTTTCTCGTCTATGAATTCCACATCGTCGACATATTCCATCTCTAGCGGTAGTCTCACTAGTTATAGCTCATCGTCATTGCAACTGGCCTGGTGTAGTACATCTAGGATCTTTGAGCGTTTAATTATGTCCAATTGAGTGCAGGTATAGTTACTTTAAACGAGACCCGCGTAACATGTCTCGCTCGTTATAAAGGGATACAGGCAGCACATAGTACTCTCGGTCAGCCGGTAGGTGCTTTGTGAGACATCGGCAGCCGATTAACCCTTTAACGCTCATATCAGCTCAAAATAGCTTCTGCAGTGGTCTTGGAAAATGTCCATTTGCAGACCAAGAGAAGACCATTTTTGGAAATTTACCACTGAAATGACTGTTACCACTGGAATGACTGACTCGATAACCGAGCTAATGATTCCAGTGGTAATATTTCAAAAAATATTCTTCTTTTGGCCTGCAAATTGAAATTGTCTTGAACAAATTCGAGGGTAAAGGGTTAATACGTAGGTCGCAACTTTGTGTATCATTGCACTTTGTAGTCATAGAAACCTTACATATTGTATATAAGATATCTATGTTTGTAATACTTACCAGTACACTTAACGTGCGCGTTATGCGGGCAGATAGATTGTACAATGGCCCTTTCAGTGTTAGCTATGCCCCGCCGACCGCTAGCTAAGCTCCACCCACACTTTGCTCGTATTGGGATCGATCGATCTCTGAACGCACGTAATACCAATTTCCAGAAAACTACACAGGTAAGCTGTTGAATATTTTATGGCAGCAACAGCGCCCACTCAATTTAGTTTCAAAATATTCAACAGAACGTTTATTAAATGGTAAAGAGATACAATTCGGACAACGTGTCGGACAATTAAGCGTTAAAGACGGACTAAATCGAGTCAGCCACGCCATTATAAATTATGACGTCATCCTACGCGTCACTTAGTTGATTATGACGTCATATGACGTCATGCAATGGCTGGATAAACTGGAAAGGTCAATTTGGTGTACGACGAGTACTAGTGCGTATGGGTCGTGCGACAAATTGTACAATCTATGTGATCGCACAACTTTTGTATAACGCATTTACTCACTAACTGATAAATCGCTGTACTGAGGGAATCGTTTTGTAGAAAGTGATTGTGCGTGTCTCGTTTAGTGAATCAATGCCCGGAATCATAATCGGGTTAGCGGAAACGGAAATTTATTGATGGGGCGATATTACTTGTAGGTAGGATTTCATGACATTGGACACGATCCGGATTTAAAATCCAGGGGCCATATCGAATCAAATCCGGATCTGTGGATTTATCGGAAATACTATGATGCCCAGCCATTGGTTTTGATGCGATGATTTACAATCGCTGTTTAGTCTTGTTTCAGATGATGCAATATAGCAGAATAGCATCCACACGTAGAATGAACAACGCCCTTCGACGTAGTGGGTGTGGGTACGATATGTTGATTAATTCAATTTCGGTCATGTGTGTTGGGAAGGATGTCCCTCTGGAATTGCCTAGCGATGCCAGGAAGGAGTAATACACGAGGACTCCAATAGCTGGTAGTAACCATGTAAACCTCATTTTTTCCAAACTACCTTTCTCATTTAAAATACTTACTTGTAGACCGAAAGAAGATTACTTTTGAAAATGTATCGTTGGAATGACTGGCTCTGTTATCGAGCCAGTCATTCCAGTTGTAAATTGTCAAAAATAGTATTTTCCTGTTCTGCAATTGAACATTTCGGGAGACTAGTGCACAAACTTGTTTGTCCCAACTTGATTATTATAGGATTAATGAGAGTTCATGAATAAATAATTTATGAATTAGGGGAATGCACACCATCAATCCATCTGGCGGTCAAATGGTAGTGTACAGATTTTGTGTAGAGGAACCTGGAGGTGGACGCCTGGCCGATGGAACTGCGAAGCATAGAAACCCATAATTGTCACTGATATCACATGATATTGGCAACGCACTGTGGACCAACATGCCTTAAAGAGCCACGACCGTTGTCATTTGCAACTCAGACCCGCCCGCATTCGCGCGCACGCGCGCCCGTGCGCACACGATAGCTAAACTGTCGAACATATTTGACTCGTTATTCCTTTAAAACGAAGCACACATAAAGCGTTTGATGAGCATATGGCGTACGCGGCACCTAAACCTTCCATCATCAGCCCCCTCCAAAGCCACCACCTACTACCCCATCCATACCTTCTTTTCAACAAATGTTGTCGTTGATTATGTTGTTTTCTGCATGTATTGCTAGGTATACTCCCGCTTGGGCTGTTGCTGTTATCAATAGGAGGGCGAGTTTAATGATAGCGTGTGTGATTAAAAAGAGAGACAGACAAACAGACATGCATACATAAGTTGCTCGATAATTGATTTAATTTCCGAGGATGTGCTCTGCGTCAATATCGCGTTGACCAAGAAACTGTGCTAGGAATAATCACACTAGATTCTGTCTATTTTCTGATGGTAACAGCGACTCTATCCATGACCGGGGATGTTGTATCGGTATCCCCCAGTCTGGTCTGTGCAATCAGAACAATGGCTGTAAGAATAATTAAGGGCTAAGATGTGAATGAAAAAGGATTGGTCAGACCGCGATTACAATATAAGAAAGAGAGAACGGCGTGTTACAAAGTTGTATGTTGAGCCATGAAATAGCCGAGGATAGGTTTCTATCTAAGTTCCGCCATTTCTAGATAAGCTTCGTCCACTTTATAGGCGTATTTGAACCGAGTTTCACATTTTGATCACATCCGTCCCAGAGTCTCAATTGTAAGGTAACTATGTGTAACCTGGTGAATATGCTGAAACTAATTTGGCGGTGACCTGTCGCGGTCTATGGCAGCAATAGTTCCGAATAATCCGAAAAAATTCGGAAAATCCGAAGACCTTTTACAATGTGACAAAAAGGGGAGGGCGATGGTCTGCAATCTCGGATTGCTTTTGTTATTTGTTTGTCTGGAATTCAATGCCATTATCTCATCATATGAATTAATGGGCTAATTAGCTGCGACATACCATCACGAGACCTGACCGTGGAACCACTTATCTTTCGGAGTGAGAAAATTGCGTGTCTTTAAAACGTGTGGACCACCTGTATTAAAAACCGATGTGATCTGGCTTTCGAAACCAATGACCTATGGCACTGGCACCGCATTAAGAAAGCAAAGACAGTTGGCACACACACACATATATATATATATATATATATATATATATATATATATATATATATATATATATATATATATATATATATATATATATATATATATATATATATTGCTTCTTACAGAGGCGGCCGCTTATAATGCCCGTTCTGATAACGTAGGTTTCGCGGTCGGTACTGGGCCAATACTGGGCCGTATTGGCCAGGTCTTGGTCCCAGTACCGGCCCAGTAAGCGGCGTTATCACAGATCTATCATTAGTGAATCCTGCATATGTATGTAGACTGATTCATTTACGGGGTTATTATTTTCAGCTATTGATGTGTGACTATCTAGGTCTTCTTATAACGGGCTCCTGTTAGTGGTGAAGAAAATAATTATATATGCTGTGGGTAGATAATCTACAATATGTAGCTACATAATAGACGCTCAAAATGTGAAACCCATACAAGAACACGCAGCAACCTAAGTCGCGACCATTTCAGGCGTCGTCGTCGTCGTCGCCTGCGTCAGCGGTTGCGGCGACGTTGCTCGTCCTCCTCGTTGATAATTCATATGTGATATATCACAGCTTAAATATATGAACGTCTTTGAGGCGTGCTTCCTGAATATCGGATTTAACAGGGTTAAGTTGTTTTCTAAGGGAAGAAATAATGAGATGATACAGCGCCCGATTTCCAGATATTCCCCGCCCATTATGATAGCCACAGCAACCAATTACATTGCTTCAAAATGTTCAACAGAATGTGTGTTAAATTCTTCAAAAACATGCACTTTCGTGAGAGGATTTTCGATTTTCACGACGGAGCGACGTCATTTTGAGTGTGACGTCAGCTAACATTCCACGCATTTGATTATGACGCAATGTACTCGAGTGACAGCTCTGAATCCTCTATTATAGAATACATAGCGAAGCTTTTGTAGCCTACGCTGTAATTTAACGCAGTAACAGATTTCACCCGTCTTGCGTCAGCAGCGTCTACTCATTTCAATTAAACCCAAGGAAATTATAATTTTCTGAGGCCACCAGGAGCCTATTTTTGTAAATTACCTACTTAAAGGTACTTGCTTTCTGTTGTCCTGCAAATGGACATTCCTGAATGCCGCTACAGCAGCAGTTTTAGCCGGCTTGACGATCAACTGTAAAATGGTTAGGAAACTTCTTGAAGTTATTTGCTTAGCCAATGTATATATGCAGGTCAAGAGAAAATCTTTTTTTTTTAAATTTACAACCGGAATGACTGGCTCGGTTACCGATCCCAGTCATTACAGTAGTACATTAAAAAAAAATAATCTCATTTCTCACGCTCACTGCAAATACCGTTTGACAGGTTTAACCGTTACAGAGCTAGGTTGACACGAGAGGTGTTAAACAACGCCACACATATACCAATGACGAAGGCAGAGCTTAGCAAAAGTTCTCACAATATATAATATCTGCGAACTCTGGAGACATCTCCTATGTGCATCTATGGATACTCTTCCCGCGTTTAGAATAGTGTGTATTATAAATACTGATCCCTGCACCCCTCCATCATATTACAGAGCAGTCTCGCATGTCAGCTGGTCTCACGGTCACTATCCGTTTGAACCCGAAGGGCAAAGTTTGCTAAATCGTGTACAATGTAAGAAATATTATGTTGAATATTTCGAAACTAATTTGACTGGAATCTGTTGAAGTAACATGTTCCCAGAATCAAAAGTGCCAGTTAACTATACAGGTATGTTGTTTAATATTTTGAAACTAAGTTGACTGCTGGATGTTGCTGCCTACAGAATGGATATTACATTCTAAATTAATCAAATCGATACAATTTAGGTACTTTCGTGACGGACCTATACAACACGACCTACGTCATTTTAATTGTGAGTTGTGACCTAACGAGTGACGTTTTTGATCATGACGTCAGATACTTGAGTGACAGATCCTGTCCCTCCAAAAGTGTCTCGCGCGATCTCCTCTGATGAAAGATCGAGAAAGGAATCTCGTTTGTAATGAGTGCCCATTGACATAGGAATCACCCCGCCCCCGCCCCACCCCCAACCCAATCTAAAAATACAGGCATGGCTTGGTGCCGAGAATACGCCTCTAACGTAATGACCGGCCATCGTGTTACGGCATCACACCGCCTAGGCAGTTACACAGACTCCACATCGCAGAACAGGCATGGTATGGTCTGTCTTAGAAATGGTTCCGTTACCATGTCAGTTATTAAGTCTGTAATACCGGAGGCTGCCTAGTACCAGTAGTTCAGCATACACGTATGCGCAAACAGGGTCATGCAATGGTTAGGACGAACCCATTGTCATTGCATGTTGACGGACCCGGTTGCAACGTGTGTGTTGTAATCTTTAAGGCGTTTATTTGCTAGTTCCCAATGCTAGGGTCTAGACTCACGCCTGGCCTTTGTGGTTTCTGTTGAATTCGTGTGAATTCTTGTGACGTAGGTGTGTGCATTAGCTTTTGTCTCTGTGTGTGTGTGTTGATCGTTGTCGCTCGAGTTTGTCTCATATTGAGGATGGCATGTGCTGCTCTTGACCATGGCTTTTCTGTTGCTCCTCATGCCTGGGCGTGGGGGGTGGCGAGGGCCTAACCTGGGCTTAACGGGGGTGGGGAAGGGAATGGGGTAGGTGCAGGGTGGTCGTGGGGGTGGGTGTGTGGGTGCGTGCGGTCTTATGACCTGATGTACCCTAGGGGGAGGGGGAGGGGGGCTTTAGGTCAGAGACCTACCCGGTTGCAACATATAGCAGTGAACAAATATAGCGTCCGCGGTTGTAGTCAATGGTAGTGCTCATCCATGACCTTGGGGCTGTATGGAAGCTCGGGCCTGACTTCTACTGACTGAAATCACAATGGGCTCGTCCTAACCATTGTTTGATCCTGTGTGCTCATACATGCATACTGAATTAGTGGTACTAGGCAGCCTCCGGCATTACAGACTTAATAACTGACATGGTAACGAAACCTTTTCTAATGCGGAAAACAATTCATACGCACGAGCGTGCGTGCGTGATTCAACGTGCACGTGTTCTTGTTTATAGTGTAAATAAACAGTACACGTGAGTTGCTGTATATTGAGACTTGCGAGATAATGTTTAAGATACACAAACAGGATATATAATGTACAGAATTTACTCACCGATTTAAAGATTTACTTATATTCGCGTGAGTTTCCGTATTCAAGATTTGAATACTTCAAGTGTCTACTATATCCTGTATAC
>CM067363.1:59270313-59280313 GCA_034401795.1 Chaetoderma sp. LZ-2023a | reverse complement strand
GCCTTTTACAAACGGGCGTGCTGAAACAAATTGGCACATTGGCCGTACGTTGTTTACAAACAAGCGTGCTGAAAACAAATTGACATATTGGCCGTGCGCCTTTTACAAACGGGCGTGCTGAAACAAATTGGCATATTGGCCGTACGTTGTTTACAAACGGATGCGCTGATAATAAATTGATCTATGGGCTTGCGCTCATTACAAATGATAATCATTGGTTATTGGTGCATTACATGACCACACGGAGAACTGGAACATGAATAATGCTGGGGGGTGTTGGGTGGGGTGGGTGGGTGGGGTGGGGGTGGAGGTGGGGTGAGGGGTGCAGCGATTGGGGTGGTGTGGGTGGGGGGTGCAGCGTTTGGGGTTGTGGGTAGTGGAGGGTGTGTGTGTGGTAACTCTCACTAGCTATATTTCCAATGTATCTGTAGATATGAATGCATCAATTCTTATGTCGATGTGTAATCTGATCAAATTGTAAATACATGCATACAAGACCATTTTTAATTCAATATACAATGTGGCAATAGAGGGTTCCATGCACGTTGTAAAGTGGACTGGGTCTAAATTCATTCATTTATTCATTCATTCATTCATTCATTCATTCATTCATTCATTCATTCATTCAGTCATTCATTAATTTCTAGCTATGGCTCTTTCCACTGTGTAATGCATTTGAATCGGTTTTAGGACTTGGAACCCAATTTCAACGTAACTATGCAGGCAAGCTGTTGGATATGCTGAAGCCGATTAGCAACTGTCGCATCAACGGCTGCCAATCAAATAAATTCAACTATACAACACTATGTTTAGTAAATTGTAAATTCACGAAAGACATGCAATTCCTACGGCTAATGTTGGATATGTTGCCCTTGTCGTGTCGGCCAATCGGCATTTGTGTTTGTACTAATAAACTGAAGGTAAAACTGTCATAGGCCGCCGCCATTGTGGAAATGACTTACTCCTGTATGTTATGTATCTCCTCGATACATGCTTAAGTGGACTAATTAGGAAAGCGACACCTACAATCAAGTTAGTTACGCAATCATCGGTGTTCTGACTGTGTACATGTATATAATGCTCCACAACCTGATCATTAAATACAGTACAAAACATGCATATGTGGTAACTGTTTGAATGGCCATTACAGCCAAGTTTTCGCACCTCTCTGTACCTACAACAGTTTTGTCAACACCATCTCTATCTATATAAAGAAAACCTACTATTACAATTCCACAGTAGCCATTAAATATTTGATATTTGAATTTGATTCGCATTCTAAATTGTTCTAAAATACTTTCATTATCCCAAATACATATTGACTTTCGCAATAAATATAGTTCCATGGGTATTGTGTAATCGTACATTACATAGACGCACTACAGTATAGACCGAGAAACACATTGTTGGCGCATCATTTTCATAGGAGTCAGCAAAATAGCTCCACGAATAACGAGAACAACAATAGAATCATACGGGTGAAATTGCTAGCATGGAATCTAATGGAATTTTATCTAGACTTCCTCCACGTGTTTCCCATCCTCAATGTCTGTGTGGATTGAAGGAAGTGTCCCAAAGCACACGCACATGTTGCATGCCGCTCCCAGAATATCTGTCTGTATATACAATATAGGCCGATATATCCCCTGTGTGGTATGGATCGGGGCCTGATCCCGAGCATGAGAACTGATGTGTTAAGCAGAATGTTATTCAACCAGTATTTAGGTAAATGAACATATGCCTGCGTGATATTGTACATCAGTAATCCTATGGTATGTGCTCCAACATAATATGCTATACGCCCCTTCCAAACTGTTATATTAAAGTATATGCAACCGGTATATGTCGCGTGCGAGGTGTCACTTGAATGCACATGTTTTGTTTCTGATTATAATGACCTGTTTATTCTGCAGGTATGTATTGATGGGATATTGACAGCGGAGTGATAAGAGTTAATGGCTTACCATGTGATCCGGAAATAGTGTAAATATACTCCAAGACTTGGCAGACTGATTAATGCATTATGCCCACAAACAGCAACCGCGAGAATGTCGAGATATCGCGACAAAGACCAACTCGCCATGCCAAATTAAGTTCCTTGTAATTCATCCGATGTTCTACATACTACATACAGTTATATAGTTGTGATAAATTAGTAATCTATGCCACTTCAGCAAGACGAGTTTGTTGTTGTATTGTATGCGAACATAGAGGCAAATATCCCTGTGTTATGAACCGTAACTTAACTTAGAGATTCGACGGAAACTGCACTGAGCTGCCAAATGTGGGTCACCGTCAGTACAATAGAGGAGTCCGATCTGATACTCCAGTATCTGACGTCACAATCAGAATACCTCACTTGTTATCCGACCTCACAATCAAATGCCGTAGGTGAGAGACGCCTGTAAATGTCCGAAAGTAACCGACTGAATGATCTGTCCAGTTTTAGCTATGCCCCATCCATCTCTGGCTAAGCTCCATCAACGCTGTGCTCGTGTTGGGATCAATCGATCCATGCACTCACTGAATCCCAGTTTCCAGAAAACTATACAGGGTAGCTGTTGAGTATTTTGAAATTAATTGGACTGGCTGTTGTTGCTGCCCAGTGAAATTAGTTTCAAAATATCCGACAGCATGTTTATTAAATAGTAAATGCATACAATGTGTACAACCTGACATACTATGAATTCATGAAATATTGAATATTGTCGAACTGATTTGATAGGGAGATGTTGCGGTCAGCAAAAACTGTTCAGTCAAAATATTCAACAGGTTACTTAGAAGTGGAACTCTCTCTTCGTTAATTGTATTCAAAGTTCATATGCACCTAAAGTAATTGTAATTTGGACAAATATTTTAAAATAAAATAAAACTTTAATTCAAAGACTGACATAATATCGCGTCCTGAGTAAGTAAGTCACTTACAACAGTCGTATCTGATTGAGCATATCCGTATGAATCTAAATACATTTAACGTTGGCCAAGCTGGGCGCGTTTTATAGCAAATACCCTCGAATTCAACGAAATGCGTTTAATGTGTCAAGGCAGGTCACTCGAAAAAATGAATTATTCATGCATTTGTTCACGTAATACCAAGAAGTCATCAAAAATAGGTTGCAGACAACCCATGAATACGACATTAAGCGAGGGTGTCCCTCGCCTAATGTCGTATTCATGGGTTGTCTGCAACCTATTTTTGATCGCTAATAAATCGCTCAATCTAATGGCGAACAATGCACTATTGAGTTTCAAAGAGAAAACTTATAGGAATATAGTATTGGAACAAAATTGCTAACTTTAGCCACAATACGCGGTAAGAATAGTTGGCCACGCGTTCCTCTTTTCAACAGTTGGTCGGTTGCTAATCCAAACTCTGATATCACTGCCGTAGAAACATATGATCGCTGCCAGAGTCTGATTTCGTTACGACTTTAGATCTGATGATATGCGCAAGCCCACGCCGGGCGGTGCCGACAGTTTTCCCAGACTCGAAACCAATCGCTGGCGCCCAGATAGAAGTTCCAATCGATACATCACCTTCCTCCATTTAAGGAAAATGCAGTGTTAAATAGCTGCTGAGTAGAGCGAACACGGCGGGAAATAATCTACTAATCACATCGGCGTTACTAAGGTGAAGTGCAAGAATCAAGAATCTTTGAGTTGTCTAGGTGGGAAAGCTGGTCATGAGGTTTGCAAGCTCCAAAGTGCTGCTGATTGCTGCGGGGAGTATTTACATGACACTCTCGGGGGCTAAGTGGCACCACTTGAATCACCTGTAGAATGGGCTTTATGTGCCAGTGGATATCCAGTCTCTCATTCGAGTATCTGACGTTATAATAAAAATAATACGTTGTTTAGTACGTGACGGCACAATCACATGACGTAGGTACACCACGAAATGGCTAGAATTCCGACAGTGTCAGTCTGATTTCTATATCTGAAATGTATGTCCTTGGTGAATTTACAATTCAATAAATATTCTGTGGAATATTTTTAATTTAATTTGACTGGGAGCTGTTGCTGCCATAAGCCAGCAACAGTCCAAGTTAAATTAGTTTCAAAATATTCAACACTTTATTGTTACCCTTGGAATTGAGATTCTGGGAATTCATAGTTCAGATAGTTCAAATCGGTTTCCCGTCGCTTACAAAGTAGGCGGGGCTTACATAGGAATGGGCGAGACATAGCTAGAAAGAGGTCCCTCTATTGTGAGATGGTATTGTCGCACGCACATTATTTGCATTTGAATTAGTTTCAAAATATCCAACAGGTTACTTGTATTACCTTAGAATTAACTTAAAATTGGATTCTGAGATTCAGGTTGCAAAGTAGTGTCTACATAAATCAATTCCAACACACGCAAAAAGTGGGCGGAGCTTAATTAGAAAGGGGCGGGTCATAGGTAGAAATCTATCTCCACATACTAATAGTAATAATAACAAATATGTGGAAAACAACCACAGCACAACCGATGCCGATATTGATGTTACGATTGCTAAAAATGGGTCTTTCCGGTTTTAGCTATGCCCCGCCCATCTCTAGCTAAGCTCCACCCACACTTCGCCTGTGTTGGGATCAATCAATCTCTGAACACCCTGACTATTATTTTCAAAATACAGAGGTAAGCTGGTGAATATTTTGAAACTAATTTGACTGGGTGCTGTTGCTGCCAAAGGCAGCAACATCGCCCAGTCAAATTAGTTTTAAAATGTTCAACAGCATGTTTATTAAATAGCAAAGAATTACAAAGACATACAATTTATACAACGTGTCGGACTCTGAGATTTGATGACGGTCTATATGGAACCCTTTGTGACGTAATGAGTGTGACGTCATCATACACGCGCTGAGCTGATTATGACGTCATACGGGGCCAGATGATGGATGGATGCTCTGGAAAGATGAATAGTGTGAGAGGTACGTTTTAGCAATACTAATAACACATATGTTTGTGTATGTCGCGCACGCTTAACACGTTAACCCTCGGATTTAGTCCAAAAAGATAAATTTTCTCATGGAAAATGTCCATTTGCAGACCAAGAGAAGACTATTTTTGAAATTTTACCACTGAAATGACTGACTCGGTTATCGGTTTATAGAGGTATCATTTCAAGAATCGTCTTCTTTTGCTCCGCAAATGGACATTTGTCAAGACCACCGCAGAATCCGTTTTTTGCTGATACGAGTGTTAGCGGGTTAAGAACAAATATAAGTAGTAGACCCTAAGTCCAGCTTAAGCCCGCGGTTTCACCTGTCATGCTACGCTTAGCATATGCTCCTACTTTATAAGACATTTACATATTGATTAGGTTGAAGAACACTTTACAATTTGTTGTAAACAAAAATCAGTTGTTTGGTATTACTATATACATGTATATATAAAGTCATCCTTCGCAGCGCAATAATATGCCGACAGAAGAAAATTATAATGACATCAACAACAGCGACGACGACGACGACGACGACGACGACGGCGGCGACGACGACGACGGCGGCGTAGGTGGCGGCGTTGTCGACAACTACGAAGAAGACCATCAAAACGTTTTGTCTCATAGAAATAAATAGCACTAGGCCTCTGTATGATAATCTATTTCTGGAATAGCTTATATAAGAAGGCTATCTATATTACGATTTAATACACTACTTTGCATAGATTCCTTGCGCGGAATGTAGAGTATTCTAACACACATGGAATAATGATACGCGCACACCTGTTTTTCTGGAATAATTGCTTATGACGTAAGAGAACACCAACACATGTTTGCCCTAAATATGATCACACGAAAGCCTCTCAAATCACGGCCACACTCCAATGTCTGGCCAAGAAGGATTATCGCGAATAAACGTTACTAAAGTTAGTTCATCACAACCGTATTGTCGGACGACCTATCTCGCATCGCTAAGCCAATAGAAGCACATAATTTGGTGTGTTTAACAATGTCTTGCACTTGCAAAGTACAAGCTAACCAATACATCATATTAGCTCAAAGGTCAGGCTCACCCGACATGCGGCATTACTTCTTCAGATCATCTTCTAACTTCACTAGTGGAGCGCCAGAAAATTTTTACATAGGCATGAACTTGTTTCTGGAGAGTAACGGTAGCCGGATCATTTACCATTTTGAGTCAATATTAATATTGACGGATAGCTCCCTTTTCGAGTATTTCGAGTTAGCTAACTTGGCATGCGAAGGTGATCCAACCCACCATATAAATGATTACCAAGGATATTGAAATGTAGAACGTTCATATCAAAATGTGTATGATGCCTAATCTCTGTTTTACTTTAACATAAAATAGGTGTTTATCTCTATAGACGCAAACGATAGCTTCTTTAAGTTGCTATTGTTATTGTATATACGTTGTAGCCTCTCATGAAGATGAACTCTAATTCTCAGCAATTTCCCGGGATATGACCTCCACACACCCTCTCCGATGTGATTGAATTTGACACGCATCAGCGCCCACCCCAATAATGCGCTTTAAAATATGGATCAGCTTACCAGTATAATTACCTTGTAAATGGGATCCTGAAAATTCAGGTTTCAAAATATTTAAATCGATCACAAAAGGCGGAAAACTCGGATGGAACTTCACTAGAAATTGATACCTCTATTGGGACTGTAATAATTCAGCTTTAACAGAATATCGTAAACCAACCACAATAACCTACACAGTGGACGGAGGTTAGCTAGAAATAGACGGGACCTAGCTAGAAACAGGCGGAGAATAGCTGGAAATAGACAGAGTATAGCTAGAAATAGAAAGAGCAATGCTAGAAACAGATGAGGCAAAGCTAGAAATAGGCAGGGCATAGCGAGAAATAGACAGGCATAGCTAGCAATAGACCGGGAATAGCCAGAAATAGACGAGGCATAGCCAGAAATAGACAGGCCATAGCCAGAAATAGATGAGCCATAGCCAGAAGTAGACGGGCATAGCTAGAAATAGATAGGGCATAGCTTGAACTCGATGGGGCATAGCTAGAAATAGACGGAGCATAGTCAGAAATAGACGGGTAATAGCCAGAAATAGACGGGGCATAGCGAGAAATAGACGAGGCATAGCTAGAAATAAACAGGGCATAGCGAGAAATAGACGAGGCATAGCTAGAAATAAACAGGGCATAGCAAGAAATAGACGGGGCATAGCTAGAAATAGACAGGGCATAGCCAGAAATAGACGGGGCATAGCTAGAAACAGACGGGGCATAGCCAGAAATAGATGAGCCATAGTCAGAAATAGACAGGGCATAGCTAAAAATAAACCCATCTTTTAGTATAGCATTTAGTCGTAATGTCTCATATTCACATTTCCTTAGTACTTATCAAAGGAAATAGGTCCGAGGGTGCGCTGCACCTCAACTGTGAAAGATAATTGGATATCTTAAATCTCTGTCATCGGGAAGGTTACGAATCAGAGCAGACTAAAACCATTTAATCAGATCTAAGAATATAACATAAACAGCTAAAGAACCCCGCAATTATGTTGGCATAAATCCTACCTTGACAATCGTAATGACACATGGTATCCAGATGCTTAGTGGCAGCTTATCACTTCTTTTATCTAATCAGCTCACATTATAATCAAATTTCAATTTTAATACAGGCCACCTTTTAAGAGAAGCCCATCAAAGAATGCAAAGAAGTCAAATAATGTAACCTTTTAAGGCTTCAACGGGATTTATAAACATAAAACCAGCTTGTAATTCAGATTGAAATAATTCTAACACTAGGAAACCAACAGAAGGTCTAGTGCAGAAATCTGGATAAAGGGATTTATTTCTACCTAATGCCGGCCCATTTCTTTGCTGCGGGTACGTCATGTCTCTTAGTTAGTTAGTTAGTTAGTTAGTTAGTTAGTTAGCTAGTTAGTTAGTTAGTTAGTTAGTTAGTTAGTTAGATAGTTAGTTAGTTAGTTAGTTAGTTAGTTAGTTAGTTCGTACGTTAGTTAGTTAGTTAGTTAGTTAGTTAGTTAGTTAGTTAGTTAGTTAGTTAGTTAGTTAGTTAGTTAGTTAGTCAGTTAGTTAGTCGGTCGTTCGATCGGTGGGTCGGTCGGTGGGTCGGTCGGTCGGCGCGGTCAATCGATTAGTTAGTTAGTTAGTTATTTAGTCAGTCAGTCAGTCAGTCAGGCATGCAGGCATGCAGGCAGGCAGGCAGGCAGGCAGGTAGGCAGGCAGGCAGGCAGGCAGGCAGGCAGGCAGGCAGGCAGGCAGGCAGGCAGGCAGGCAGGCAGTTAGCCAGCCACACAAGCTTGTTCCAGGCTGTATCTAAATAAAACTTCAGATCCGATTGGCTCGAATTTTGCCACAGCGAAGAAAGATGCTAGCAAGAGAATTTTCAGATGTTGGTAGTTGACATCGGTGTCGGATCAAATTCTGGATACGTGGATATCTACGTGGTTGGGTAGGGTGGGGCGGCTATGCACGAGAATTCCACAACTGCCCGCATGCTCCGAAGGAAAATTCGAAAATCCGAAAAAATGCGGAACCGCAGCTGCTACCTGGATTCAATCGACCTTGTTCGCTAAGATCCCCACACTTGTATACACAGGTTGGAATCGCAACATCTCCCGAGCAAAGTAGTTTAAAAAACGGTACTGTATTATTTTTAAACTGTAAATTCACCAAAAACATCTACAATTCGTACACATTCGTGACCGGACTGTTCGATTTTCGTGACAGAGATACGCCATTTTGATTGTGACGTCAGCTACTTGAGTGAAAGATGGGATCCATCCATAGTTAGCAATGCTTATTTGAGGACAATGAATGCCAATTTTGAAACTAATGTGGCTAAAAATATATTAATGACAGCAATAGCCTCACAACAGCATCGGAAAATTGGTGTCAAAATTGGTTATATTTCAATGGGACCAAATATGAACATTTTGAGATTTGACATGCAATGGACCTTTCCGGTTTTATCTATGCCCCGCCCATCACTAGCTAAGCTCCATCCACACCAGGCATGTGTTGGGATCGATCGATCTCTGAACTACTTGACTATCAACATGGCAGCAACAGCGTCTAGTCAAATTAGTTTCAAAATATTCAACAGCATCTTTATTAAACAGATAAAACATACAATTCGTACAACGTGCTGGACTATTATGGGTTTAAGACAGACTAAATCGAGTCATTCATGACGTCATGGTTATGACATTATCCTACAAGTCATGCAGTTGACCATGACGCCATATGACGTCATATGGTGGATAAATAAATTCGAAAGATCCACTGTTGCTGGCGGTGACAACATATACATGATTGTGTTAAATCTGAGGTTCTGGGGTGTCTGGCTTCAAAGGGTAAAACCGATCGATCCCTACAGAATTATTATACGCAGCTAATGTTTAATTATGAATGTATATTATTGATCAGTTTTGCAACATTGACGAAAACGATAAACTAAGAGGTGAGAAAGAGATAGATAGATAGATAGATAGATAGATAGAGATAGCGAGAGAGAGAGAGAGAGAGAGAGAGAGAGAGAGAGAGAGAGAGAGAGAGAGAGAGAGAGAGAGAGAGAGAGAGAGAGAGAGAGAGAGAGGGGAGGGGGAGGGAGGGAGGGAGGGGAGGGAGGGGGAGGGAGGGAGGGAGAGACAGAGAGGGCGAGCGAGCGAGCGAGAGAGAGAGAGAGAGAGAGAGAGAGAGAGAGAGAGAGAGAGAGAGAGAGGATGAGATAGGGAGGGAGCGAGAGGGCAAAAGGTGCGGTGGGAGAGACGACGAAGATTCAGATATATTGTGAATATAAGTATGTCTTAAAATCAGCTTGGCGTTTAAAACACCATTTAGGCTGTGCTCTTCCATTTAGATAGGCGCATTAGACTGTTTAGTCTGCAAATAGCTGTCTAACCTACTTGGCCGCTATGTTAATAAATCGGTGAGTTAAAAAAGCGATCTTTCATCTATTTATAAACCAGTCTTTAAATGAACAGACGAAGTTCAAATATTTTTGCTTTAAATCAGCGGGTTGCCCAAAATCTGAGTCACGCTTGA